>JASFAX010000028.1:19465009-19571203 GCA_030737875.1 Allium sativum
TCTTTAATCCAATCAAGGCAAGTATAGTTATTTTCCGCTATAAACGTTAATTATAATTTTGATATGTTTTTAATTCTAAATCTAAGATTGTATATATATTCTCTTCTGTCAGATTTGTTTTTCTGTGACTGTTCTGTATCCCTTTTCTTCTTTTCTGTTTTTATAGCCAGGCTACCACGAGCCTGTGCCTAATCTCATAAGAGATGAACGTATGAACGCAAATTTTGGGATAAATAATGAATGATGCGAAATTTGACAAGACTAAATCGAATGTATGACTTTAGGTCTGAGGCATAAAATATATTGGACATATGCATAAATTTGACTATGAACATATAATTTATGTATGTTGTATGCATAGTTATGTTGTAATTTAGAACTGTAATTAATGAGCATATGTTGTAAACTAGATTTGGATCTATGCATAGAGGAACCATTGTAAGATTACATATGATTTGAGACTTTGGACAAAATGCATATAAAAGTCAAGATCTGATTTTTAGAAGATATGATTTAAAGATTTATATTGTTGGGTATAGTTTGCATAATGATTCATGACTCAAAAAGAAGAAGATATGGAAACTTAGGTGTAAAGATTTACATTAATTAGGATATCTATTATTGTGATTACACCTAAATAGGGATTTTTGGATATATGGCATGCATTGAAATTAATGGTTATATTTGGTATAATTTATATGTGAATCTGCTGTAAGATGCTAGTTTAACAAAAATTGGAACATATGTTATATGGCAAATTATGTCCATATTCTGCGCTTATGCAAACATGGAGTATATGTTGTGAATCATGACAATTATGTAGGCATATGAATTTAGGCCAATTTATGATTGGGCAAGGCATGTAAATAGAACTTTTAGAAATATTAAATTTGCTAAATCTGCTAATTGTCAAGTTGCCTAAACTACTAGTTTTGTTATATTGCCTAGACTGCTAATTAGATTGAAATGCCTAATCTGTTAAATTTGAAATGCCTAACCTGTTATATGCCAAAATCACTAAGTTGCTAAATCTGTTAAATCCGTTAAGTCATATAAAATCTGTTATCTGCTATGTTGATATAATCATCCTGTTATTGATATAATCTGAATTGGCATATATATTGGGCGTGCGCATAAACGGTAAATTATTAATTAATTGGCCGCAAAGATAAACATGGCTAACTCGAGGTTAGAATGAGTTTGCGGCGTAAATCGGCCCGGAACCGCCCGGCACATCCAGTGGCCGCAAACAATAGGTTCTAATGTGAGAAGTTAGTCATAACATGCGTAAGACACGAGGTTAGGTCTGGCTTGTGGCAGAAGTCTGCCCGGAACCGCCCGGCATATCCAGCGGCCACAAGCTACCAACCTAATGTGAGAGGTCTGTGCATTAATAATTAATTAATGCAAAATCTAAGATAAGAATGACATCTAAAACGTATTGGGGAAAATAGGGTTAAACCAAAGGGATTAATAGATGTAGTAAAACCCGTCCATGAATCTGTAGGCCCAATACAAAGTTAGACAAATCTGAAAAATCTGTACATCTGACCTGTTAGTCTGAAAACTTGTTAACTTAATTTGTGAATTAGTAAATCTGAATTCTGTATGTCTGAACTTGTAAACAAGTTAATCTGAAATCTGTTAGTCTGGGGACACAAGGTTAGGAGGGGAATTACTTGTGTCATCTGTTGTTTGGGACCCATATTAGTCAGTAACCCTTTCTGGTATCAAAACTTTGACCCAACAGTAGGTAGGGTCCGGGCACACTTACTGAACTAATTATAAGTGGTTCATTCTGATAATGGCGAGGGGTGTTGATGGTGCGTTCCAACCGGGTCATGTGCGTGCATGGATCCCGGTCTGCCTCTGAGGATGTAAGACGCCGTGACATCTGTAAATAGGTCTGTGCCAATTGGTTGTCACTTTAGGGAGTGATACACCCTACTATGGGGCCGACACATGATATTTATGTATTAGGGAGCCGATCGCTTGGGGTAGGGTTTTAGGGTACGCTTAGTTCTGTCTGTTTCTGTTGGTACCGTCTGTTTCTGTTGGGTGGTAACACCTGTCTGTTTCTGTGTGGTACCGTCTGTTCGGGTGGTAAAGGCCCATTACTAGTTTACACCTAATTCCACATTCTGTCTCCATAGGGATAAATCTGTTTCTTCTTCTGTCTGTTTCTGATTGGGTAGTAAAGGCCCATTATTAGCATTCTGTTTCTGTTAAAGTATTCTGTACCCGTTCCTGCTTCAATTTAGACATTAGGGTGACACCTAATTCTGCTATACTAGTATTAGTGCAGAGAAGTGGAAAACAATAGTTTATACCATTCTGTTTTTCTGTTATATCTGCTACACCTGTTATAGTTATCTCACGTCCAGTTTTATGTTCATATCATATTATTATTATCTGTTCATATGCTGAAAGTCACTGGACTTGCCAGAATTTTTGTCTGACCCTTGTTGTTTCGCCTCCTTTCTTCCGTTTCCCCCCCCCCAGGTTATCCAAGGAGGGAAATACTTTAGCTTGATCCGGATTTCTCTTTGCTTGAAGTGCTTAAAGTATGGCTTGGCTCTGTATAGCTTCCGTTCCATGGGGATTATGATTTTAAACTATGCATTTTGAAGGCTTTTGTACAAGACTGATATTTTGTACTTGAATTCTGAAATTGAAAGGATGTAACCATATTAATTTCTGTTTCCGCTGTAATAAAGTTAAAATTTTTCAAGTACTGTTTTATCTGTCTTGTAAGTTTCTGTTCTGTTTACTAAAATGCTCCACCAAAGTTAAGGCATTCCCTTTGTGAGTGACCTTAACGGAGGTGGGGTGTTACACTTGGTATCAGAGCTGAAGGTTACCAGATTGGGTAAAGTTTTTGAAAACTGTTTTCAAAAAGGTTTTGGAAGGAAGTATTTTCAAAAAAAAAAAAAAAAAAAGCTTATTTTGGAAAACATGATCCCCAAGAGCCATATATCTTTCTTTCAGTCCTTTTTGTATTGAACCTTTCCTTTTTCGTTCCAGCATGTCTGAAGCATCTGAGATACCAGAGGGTGTTCATGTACCCGGTTGGTTTCGTCAATATCTTGAGGCTAGGACCGCCGCTGCAGGTCCAGCAAATGATCCCCCTCCTCCACCCCCTCCTCGTGCAATTGCTTTCTCAAAGATCTGTAGAGATTTTAGGGCCATGGGTGGGAAGGATTTCAAAGGAACTGAATCATTCGTAGAAGCAAGGAATTGGCTCAAAGAAACTGAGGATCTATTCGTTATCTTCGAGGTGGACGATAGGCAGAAGGTACAGTTGGCAGTATGGCTGCTCAAAGACGAAGCTTCCTACTGGTGGGAAGTCACTAACGCCGAGAGGCCGGTTGAGACATGGATGGATTTCAGAACAAGGTTTGAGACAAAATTCCTCTCGCAAGCTGAACGAAGTTTACAATTGGAAAAGTTCTTGTCTCTTAAGCAAGGAAGTATGACGGTCAAGGAATACGTCAACCAGTTCAACCAACTAGCAAGATTCGGATTGGATTTAGTCAACACTCAGCATAAAAAGGCTCTCCGCTTTGTTAAAGGATTGAATGAGCCACTGCACAGCCTAGCCATGACCCATGTACCCATGGGAGAAACTTACGAGAAATGGTGGATATGGCACTACTGCACGAGGAAGACAAGGGGCCGAAAGAGACAAAGAAGGAAGAACCACAGAATAAGAAAGCGGGGCCCAAAAAGGAAACACAAAAGAAGGATGAGAAGTCTGAAGATAAGAAGGGGAAAAAGTGCTTTACTTGTGGGAGCTCAACTCATCTGAACAAGGATTGCAGAAAAAGGAAGGGCGCTTGCTTCAACTGTGGGGAGATGGGACACTTCACTAGGGACTGCCCGAAGAGACGAGGACAAGGAGGGCAGGCGAACACTCTTGAGGCTAGTGGCTAGGATAGAAATAGGAAAATTTCTATAGTAGGTTTAATTTCTTTATCTGATTGTGACTTTTTCTGATTCTGGTATTTTGATTTTGTAATCGATACTCTGCACTTTAATGCTAGTATTATTTCTGAATTCCGCTATAGACTCAGACCCATAAGGGTTATGGATCATCTGTTTGAGATTGGGGTTTGAGGGATATCTGTGTTAGGCGTCAAGTATGACGCATACATTCTGAGTTTTCGTAGGGTATGATTTTATCATGCTTAGCTTCCTAAGAATCATTAGGGAACCTGATCTATACCAGTAGTCTGTAAATATCTAAGTACTTTTTATAGGATTTCCAGTTTTGACATTGTCTAAAGAAGGTAATCCTCTGGGTGTCAATTTGATAATGGTTTCGGTCTTTGGGGCCGATACTTAGGACCCATGTCTAATGGGAACCAAATTTTCGTTCTATATGTACTCGCTTCCATCATTCGACTGTATCCTATCGATCGAATATTTGAACTTTAGGTAGAAACTAATGGGTGCAAACATGTGTTTGAGACATGTTATGTTTGATGGTTGCAAGTGGATGCAAGTGGTTGCTAGTGGTTTCCCGTGGATGCATATACACACACTAGGCACTAGATCGGCTCGAAAACACTCTCATACTGCATATGGATGGGTGAGCATTTTTCAATTCTTGTGGATGCAAAATGGTTGATTCAGCACATGGATGTTGCATTTGAGTGAATGATTGTGCACTCATATAGAAATAATATATATCATCAGAATTCTATTGCATACATGTTGGACTCATGGCACTGACATAATTCGCATTAAGGAGGTCAACTGAATCAGTAGACCGCCTGATCTTTGCATTAGATAAGGAACATATACACACACTTTTGCATATGTTCATACAACATTAGAAGTTTTCTAAGGACAATGGATGCTTGTGGATGATGGTTGAGTAGATGGGTGATTGGATGGTAGGACACATTCTTCTTAACTTGAGGATTTCGGGGACGAAATCCTTTTAAGTGGGGGAGAATGTAACACCCCGTGTATTCTATAACTGTGGAATTAACAAATTAAAGTATAATTAATTTGAAATCAAAGAACTAAGGGAAACGGGATACGCCATTGCGTTCGTCTCGAAAAAATACACGAAATAGAGTCCGAGTTTTCGAAAAACAGAGTCCGTATGAAGAAGATACAGCCTCCGGAAGTTTCGGAATTAAGTTTAAAATTCGAACAGAATAAAACAGTTTAATATTAAAAACCGGGCCCAATTGGCCAGGGCGGGAAAAACCCCGCCTGATGCACCCAGGTCGACTGGGCTGTCGACCTGGTCTAACCAGGTCGACAGGGCTGTCGACCTGGTCCAGAGCCAGGTCGAACCCAGCCCAACCTGACTGGCCTATTCTCTGTTAGTCGATTTTCTGTAGTCTGCTTTGTCATTAGGGCTAGGTGGCAGGCTCTAATTGGTCTCTTTTTCGAATGAATGGCTACGATCAATCCAAGCAACATCGATGGTCCTAATCAGTTCATAAACTCTATAATATGACCCTAGACTCTACCTAGGTTTCTTACACAATTCTCTAGCCTCCATTGCTCTCTTCTTCTAATAAAAAAATAAAAATGGCGTCGCTGCTCTGCTGGAATTAAAACTAGAAGATAATCAACATCAGCCTAAGCAACTCAATTCAAACTAGAGATTAGAGTTTCTGCAAAGATTCTACAACAAGTTAAAGTTCTTTCTTTAATCCAATCAAGGCAAGTACAGTTATTTTCCGCTATAAACGTTAATTATAATTTTGATATGTTTTTAATTCTGAATCTGAGATTGTATATATATTCTCTTCTGTCAGATTTGTTTTTCTGTGACTGTTCTGTATCCCTTTTCTTCTTTTCTGTTTTTATAGCCAGGCTACCACGAGCCCGTGCCTAATCTCATAAGAGATGAACGTATGAACGCAAATTTTGGGATAAATAATGAATGATGCGAAATTTGACAAGACTAAATCGAATGTATGACTTTAGGTCTGAGGCATAAAATATATTGGACATATGCATAAATTTGACTATGAACATATAATTTATGTATGTTGTATGCATAGTTATGTTGTAATTTAGAACTGTAATTAATGAGCATATGTTGTAAACTAGATTTGGATCTATGCATAGAGGAACCATTGTAAGATTATATATGATTTGAGACTTTGGACAAAATGCATATAAAAGTCAAGATCTGATTTTTAGAAGATATGATTTAAAGATTTATATTGTTGGGTATAGCTTGCATAATGATTCATGACTCAAAAAGAAGAAGATATGGAAACTTAGGTGTAAAGATTTACATTAATTAGGATATCTATTATTGTGATTACACCTAAATAGGGATTTTTGGATATATGGCATGCATTGAAATTAATGGTTATATTTGGTATAATTTATATGTGAATCTGCTGTAAGATGCTAGTTTAACAAAAATTGGAACATATGTTATATGGCAAATTATGTCCATATTCTGCGCTTATGCAAACATGGAGTATATGTTGTGAATCATGACAATTATGTAGGCATATGAATTTAGGCCAATTTATGATTGGGCAAGGCATGTAAATAGAACTTTTAGAAATATTAAATTTGCTAAATCTGCTAATTGTCAAGTTGCCTAAACTACTAGTTTTGTTATATTGCCTAGACTGCTAATTAGATTGAAATGCCTAATCTGTTAAATTTGAAATGCCTAACCTGTTATATGCCAAAATCTGCTAAGTTGCTAAATCTGTTAAATCCGTTAAGTCATATAAAATCTGTTATCTGCTATGTTGATATAATCATCCTGTTATTGATATAATCTGAATTGGCATATATATTGGGCGTGCGCATAAACGGTAAATTAATAATTAATTGGCCGCAAAGATAAACATGGCTAACTCGAGGTTAGAATGAGTTTGCGGCGTAAATCTGCCCGGAACCGCCCGGCACATCCAGTGGCCGCAAACAATAGGTTCTAATGTGAGAAGTTAGTCATAACATGCGTAAGACACGAGGTTAGGTCTGGCTTGTGGCAGAAGTCAGCCCGGAACCGCCCGACATATCCAGCGGCCACAAGCTACCGACCTAATGTGAGAGGTCTGTGCATTAATAATTAATTAATGCAAAATCTAAGATAAGAATGACATCTAAAACGTATTGGGGAAAATAGGGTTAAACCAAAGGGATTAATAGATGTAGTAAAACCCGTCCATGAATCTGTAGGCCCAATACAAAGTTAGACAAATCTGAAAAATCTGTACATCTGACCTGTTAGTCTGAAAACTTGTTAACTTAATTTGTGAATTAGTAAATCTGAATTCTGTATGTCTGAACTTGTAAACAAGTTAATCTAAAATCTGTTAGTCTGGGGACACAAGGTTAGGAGGGGAATTACTTGTGTCATCTGTTGTTTGGGACCCATATTAGTCAGTAACCCTTTCTGGTATCAAAACTTTGACCCAACAGTAGGTAGGGTCCGGGCACGCTTACTGAACTAATTATAAGTGGTTCATTCTGATAATGGCGAGGGGTGTTGATGGTGCGTTCCAACCGGGTCATGTGCGTGCATGGATCCCGGTCTGCCTCTGAGGATGTAAGACGCCGTGACATCTGTAAATAGGTCTGTGCCAATTGGTTGTCACTTTAGGGAGTGATACACCCTACTGTGGGGCCGACACAGGATATTTATGTATTAGGGAGTCGATCGCTTGGGGTAGGGTTTTAGGGTACGCTTAGTTCTGTCTGTTTCTGTTGGTACCGTCTGTTTCTGTTGGGTGGTAACACCTGTCTGTTTCTGTGTGGTACCGTCTGTTCGGGTGGTAAAGGCCCATTACTAGTGTACACCTAATTCCACATTCTGTCTCCATAGGGATAAATCTGTTTCTTCTTCTATCTGTTTCTGATCGGGTAGTAAAGGCCCATTATTAGCATTCTGTTTCTGTTAAAGTATTATGTACCCATTCCTGCTTCAATTTAGACATTAGGGTGACACCTAATTCTGCTATACTAGTATTAGTGCAGAGAAGTGGAAAACAATAGTTTATACCATTCTGTTTTTCTGTTATATCTGCTACACCTGTTATAGTTATCTCACGTCCAGTTTTATGTTCATATCATATTATTATTATCTGTTCATATGCTGAAAGTCACTGGACTTGCCAGACTTTTTGTCTGACCCTTGTTGTTTCGCCTCCTTTCTTCCGTTTCCCCCCCCAGGTTATCCAAGGAGGGAAATACTTTAGCTTGATCCGGATTTCTCTTTGCTTGAAGTGCTTAAAGTATGGCTTGGCTCTGTATAGCTTCCGTTCCATGGGGATTATGATTTTAAACTATGCATTTTGAAGGCTTTTGTACAAGACTGATATTTTGTACTTGAATTCTGAAATTGAAAGGATGTAACCATATTAATTTCTGTTTCCGCTGTAATAAAGTTAAAAATTTTCAAGTACTGTTTTATCTGTCTTGTAAGTTTCTGTTCTGTTTACTAAAATGCTCCACCAAAGTTAAGGCATTCCCTTTGTGAGTGACCTTAACGGAGGTGGGGTGTTACACAATGACCTCTGGGAGGTCCAAGAGAGAAGGCACAGTCTCGGACCAAAGGAAAACCCAAGAGCGGAGTCGACTCACGACCTCCGCATGACTGGGGACAACCCCTTGGCACAGTCTCCAATCACGTTTGCTTAAATGTAACGACAAGTACACTAGCGCAAGCATAGGAAATTGGAAAATGTAAGACAAACATTTGAACGCTTAATATAAAATGCGATATAAGAAAAGTAACCAACAATTTCATTCACATACCGAAAGAAAACTACATATCTAAATGTTTTTCTTTCTAATGGCACGTAGTACATGAGAACCACACCATGCCTCCCAAAAACCCAAATCGAGGGCAATACTCACGTGTACTATCGGCATACATAACCAAAATGTCTATGATATCTATGAAAATCACTAAGATCACTCATCCTTCTTCTTTTTCCTCTTCTTTTTTTGGACAGATTTGGCACTAGGCAAGTCACCCCCACTAGTTATGGAACTTTTCCTTCCAGAGCCACTTCCGCATTTCCTTCCTCTGCCCTTTACGGGGGTGACAGACTCATGAGACACCAATTGCACTTTCCGCCATCATCCTCATCACTTATAATTATTGTGACCTCCCCAGTAGGAATACATTGCAGCGGTTTAGGATTGATATCAAAGTCAAGGGCTAGCACAACCTCAGTTTCTCCCTAGGTCTTCTTGGCCTCCAACTCCGCTTGCTCCTCGGTTTCTTTGGCGTCCTACTAATCGTCTAAATTCTTGGCCTTGAGTTTCACAGCATCATCCTCCTTAAGCTTCTTGTAGGCCTCCTAAGCCCTTTTGTTGGCCTCATCAATGACCTTCCTCCTGGCCTCCTCAACGACTCTCTCCTTCTCGGTCTCATCGACAGCCTTCTTTTTTATGGCCTCTTCAGTGGGCCTCTCCTTCTCTTCCTTAGCATCGGCCCTTTTCCTCGCTACCGCAGCTGCAGCTTCTTCTCGGCATTCTCCTGGGCCTTTAGTTTATGCCTCCTGTAGGGTAGCCTCATCTTGTTCCCTATTTTCTTCCCGCTTCTCATACTTTGCCGCTATTCTGGCCTTCTGTACCTCCACCATATCATGCATTATGTACACATTTTCCTCTATCGCACCCGTCACTTGGACACTCGGGCCATTCAGTACCTCCCCTTTCTCTAAAATATCCTTGTACGAGTTGGACCCTAATTCCACATCCGAGAATGTATCCACATGACCACTTTCCACTCTAAACTGCATCCCATGTAATCCTAATCCAGACTCAGATGTTTGAGGAAGCGTGGGGGCAAAGCATGTTGTCATTTCTGATCCAAGGGGGCTGCACAGCAAAAAACGCGACTATTTAGTTTCTAAGGATTTAGTGCTCTCATCCTTTTCGGGTATTCGTGGTAATCAAAATTTACCTCCAAGAAGGTGTGGCGTGGGCATGATGGGAAGGGTGCTCGCTGTCGTCGTAAAACTAGATCCCATCGGTCCCAACCCTGGATGTGTGGGGTCATACTAAGCTAAAACATGAGTTGGAATGGTGGGACAGCTATTTGTGGCTGATGGTGGTACTGGCGACCGGTAAGAACTTCCCTCTGCAAATTATTGAGTGACAGTCACACTCTCAGTAGGCACAAACTTCCTCATTTTGGCGACACGCTTTTCCAAACTCTCCCTCTTGGCATCCTCTTGCAACAACCTCTTTCCTTCCTCTATTACCTTCTGCTCATTCTCAGTCAAAAGCTCCCCCATAAGCTGCTTTTCATTCAGAGACTCCACCCCTACTTGTCGTAATTATGCTTCAAACTACACCAACCTTTCCCATGTCCGAGCTTTCTCCCGAGGGTAGTCTCTAACCCACGTGATTCCACGGAACCTCAACGACATGATATACATACTCCGCACAAGTTCCTCCAGTGACTCCTCCACCTTGGCCTCGGTGTCCTCGATCTCTTTCTTTATTGCTTCCAACTCCATCCTCAGCTAGTCGTTCTCCCTCTGCAACCTCTGAGCCTCCTCGTTGTCGGTTTTCAGTCTTACATTCTAAAACCAAGGTCTTGTTATCTTTCTGAAGCTATAATACTTTCTCGTTCTCCTCCATAAAACGAGCATTCTCCTTTATCAGATCAGCATTCTCCTTCTTAAGTGTTGCATTCTCAATCGACACCGAGGCCACAATATCTTTAAAGGTGTCAGAAGCATGTTTCGCTTCTCTCTCTAGCTGCTTGTACTTCTCCTTGAGTTCCGTTGTTCCAACAACAAACAGTTAATATTTTAAATAAGTTACTGTAAGAAAAAAGTAGTTACACTGCGAGGATTAGACTCAACTATCTCCTTTTCCTGGTTTTGGATGGTAGTCCAGTCAGCATCTATGGTCAACCCCGACTCTAGATCTCCACATTCTTTTTTATGATAAAATCTGGGAGATTTGCATAATACTTCCTAAACTCATTAACCTGGTGTTAAGCAGCTCTCACTTTCATCCACACCTCCTCGGTATCGTCATGGGGATCAGGTTGATATCGGGAAGAATCATTATCTGTCGAAATAATGCCTAGGGAATTTCTCCTTCAGCAGGGCTATCCTCTCATCTACAGTAAGCTTTTGGGTCTCGGGTATAGCCAAATCCCACTTCTTCTTCATTGCCACCTCCTTCTTTCTTTTACGACTAATCTCCAATTCCTTCCCTTGGGGGCATAGGCAATAGCCGAAGGCGCAGTATAAGGAGGAACTGTCGACGAGGAATGCCTAGCGCCCGCCATGTCAGACCTTGTGTATGCCCCTGACGTCTGGATAAGTGGTGGAGGAGACGGAGACCACCGGGTTGTTCTCTGTTTCGTTCTTCATAACAATGCTCACTATCGTGGCGACGAGGAGAAGGGGGCTCGTTAAACAAGCTGGCTCCCTTCTGAATTCTGAGATGAAACTACCTTTAGATGGTCAGCGACTCCCATATCATAACCACGACCTCCTCTTCCTCCTCGAGTCATGTCACCTGTAAGGGAAACAGATTCTAGATTAGACTTGAACACCCTATGTGCACGAACAAGTGCTGTGTTATGCAGTGATTATGAGTGTGTTTCCTAAGTTTGTCTCAATAGATCAGATAACGACCCGCCCGAAGGGGTGTCCTCCACAACGGCTAGACTTATTTCCTCCAAAGCTTAGATGCTAGGACAAGGAAACATGATAAACAGGAGCTTGTTTAGCTCATCAAACTAGCCTTCCCTTTCAAGTGATACAGAGGTTCCAGAGGCAGTCACACGTGACTCCGGCTTGGGCGACACCCCTGCCCTTGCCACATCCACCGCAAGCTGAGCAGGAGCAGTCAGCAGGCCCTCGGCCCGAGAAACCTCCTCGTCATCGCCGAACCCACCTCCACTAGCTTCCTGTTGAGCCTTGGCGACCTTGCGTCTTAGCCCTCGTCCCTCGGACATGACGAGATACCCTTTCCTCTTGCGACTTGGAGAGCCTCCTCCTCCCTCAACCTTCGTTTTTCCATTAACACTAGCGATAGCTGGCCTTAATTATTGCACGATTACTTGGAAGCAGGCCAACACGACGAAGACAGTCCTGATCTAGAACAATCTCGATGGAGCGAGTGTTGGGCTGGATAGCCAACAATGACTCATGATGCTGCCAATACAAAGGATCCGTTGGCGTAGCGGGATCACCTGTTACACCGACAAATCAAAAAGTTTTAAAAAGCAAAGCGACTAGGAGTACTTACTTCCTTCCCCCCATCCCCTCGCAAAACCGGGAGAGCATCACACATAGAACTAGTCATACTTATACACACTCAACTTGGGCCACTTCCCACTAAAGAACTTGGTGCTGGGAAGAACCTCAAAGAAATACCGAGAGGGTGAAACATTGGCTCTCCTCTTCAGCTGAAACAGATATGGATGCCTTCTCCGATGGGCTCTACGTACAGGTACTCTCTGTAGAGAAAGCAGGTACCTAAGAGGGAAGCATTCGCATTGGCATTTGGATGGAGCTGCGACGACATATGGCGTAAATATTGCAGTATATCCCGAATAAAGTTGTTAGACGGGGCACACACCGAGAAAGGCATGTCTTCTTGTTCCAGGTAGTGTACCCTTCCGGTGTTGTGTGAGCCCTAACGTCCTTCCCGGGCGCGTAAACATTTCTTTGGGGGATACCAAACTGTGTCTACATACGTGTCACTGTAGTCTCATCCATATGTGATGGCATCGAATCTGGTGGGTCTCGAGAATAATCGCGTCTTCCATCACATTCGACGCCACCAAGGTGCTTCCCCCAACGATATCTACGTGCTCTTCCTCAACGGGGTTCTCCTCTTATCCTCCGGGTACTCCTTTAGTCAACGGCCCGATCGTGTGTTCGACTATTGGTGGCGGTTCTCCAAGATGTTCCCCCTTGTCCAGTGCTTTAGGCGAGCCCGACAACTGAGAAAGAGTAGACTCTTCTGAGGTCTCAAGCTCACTGCCCCCCGAACTGACATCACCAGTTGAACCAGATGGGGGCGATGAACTTTGCGAAGCTTCAGCTTCCAAGGATTGCCTTTTCGTAAATCTTGTATCCATTTCTAGCAATACTTTGAGTATACTTGCATTAGACATCGCATTGTATAACATGTACCCTTCGTGTCGGTGTAAGCTAACATGTACGTGCTGTGTTGTGCAGTTCCATTCTAATACTGTTTTAACTTAGAAGCTGGGGCACGACGATGATCACAAGTTCTCGAGATTGTAACCATTGTCGTAGTCAACCAATGTTACTGGATTTGCATTGAGTCGCAACTGCATTACGATTAGAATCGATAAGATGTGTTCAACATTTAGATAGTTCAGTCACAGTCCAATTGTATGCTCTACTCCTATGTGCTAGGCAGAACTGTCGATTAAATAACTGTTAACGTAGGCGTCAGCTTAATCGTACAAACGTAATGGAATGTGGAGAATCCCGAGCCAAAAAGTCGAGGATCTAAGACTCGAAAGAGAAACGCCAAGCTTCACAAATGTGGGATTCGAAGCACTCCGCCCAACACAAAAGTTCGTATCCCCTCAGGGATACGAGATTTCGTATACCTCCAGGGGTATGAAATTTCCCACCTAGGGATGCAAAATCTTGTATCCCCCCAGGGTACGAAAATTCATACCCATTCATGGACACAAAATTCCATACCTCTTTGGGGATAAAAAATTGCGTATCCTCCCAAGGGTACGAGATTTCATATCCCATCCATAGAAGGGTACGAATTCCAACATGTTGGCCAACGACTTCGATTCCCCTGAAGACTTCGTCTTCCCCTTTTTTCCCACCAAAGCTCGACTCCCTTCCTCCTTCCCTCTTCATAGCACATGCTTTTGCCCCCCGAACCTCCTCTCCTCATAACTCCACACATAGCCACAGCGAGCGCTTCTGGGTCGATGCCATCTGAAGCCCCATTTCAAGCACCACTCGAACCACCAGTTCAGCCATGGCGGAGCCGGAGATCCGACTCGTAGCTCAAATCAAAGCATTAGCCCAAGAGCTGACCTTAGATCGTCTCCAATTTCGAGGATTTTCAATCCAATACCAAAACAATAACATCAAAGTCCTAATCCGAACCCACCTGTGCGTTCGTTGTTCAGAAATTTTCAGTTTCTAGGGTTTGGGTTCAGATCGCAAGCACAAGAAGAAGAGAGGAAAGGAGGAGGGGCAGTAAGAATTTATAGGAGAAAGGGAAAAAGTGCTTTGATCGATGACGTTTCGTCTCCCATATGGGGATACAAACTCTCGTATCCCAGTGGCATACGAAATTTCGTATCCTACTGGGACACAAAATTTCATATCCCCAGGGCTTTTAAAAAATAAAAATAAAAAATGAAAATGTATATACATATACGTGTATATATGTATATATATATAATGACAAGTGCATGGCCCGTGCTACGCATATGGGCAATGTGGGCAATCATTTTGGGATATTAGTTGGTTATAGTACAATGATTACAGCGAGCACCGACGAAAATAAAAGTGGTGCAGGAGAATAGTATTTACTTGAAGTTATGAAAAGCATAAGAGATATGTAAGTTTAAAATATGTGCCTCTAGCTGATATGTCATAGATTTCATAGGCAGATGAGTAAAGTAAGTTTTAAATTTGTTTATTAATTATTTATTAATGTTTCATGCACATTAGATTTATCAATTTATTTAGCTAGATAATAATTACACACACATACACATACATAGAGAAAGTTTGCTTTAAAACAAAGGTTTGACACAAATCGAGGGACACAAAAGCTCAACTACTGAATTACCACCTGATTTCCACTCCTCATATAAAGCCAAATAAATCATGTTGTTGAGATTTTGTGCTCTTTAAGTTAAATTTTTGTATTCAAGTAGCCGCTCTCATATAGGTCAAATAGTGCAACGCTAACACTCTCTCCTTTCATTAACTTATTTAACAATAAATGAGTGGCATACGTTAAGGTGCAAAAAGAATGGTATAAAATAAGGGTGTCCTGGAACTTTCCTCTATAGAGCTGTTAAAATTTGAAGACAAAATTTGAAACATCCCTAATCCTAAGCAATAGCAGTTCGTTTAGTAGGTGCTAAAAAATAAAGAATTCATACTATGCTCTTTTGAACAATTTATACATTTCTAAGAACTGACATTCCCACATCCTAATAGACAATGCATCAATTGTTTTTTGTAGTACGACATTTGTTAAAATCCTTGCTATAAGCATAAAATATTAGTTCTTAGCTTGATTGCAATTCGTATGTGCTAAGATTTGGCTTCTATAATTTACATTAATTTGAACAATGCAACAACACCCAAAATTTATTTTGTCAAAAACCACAAAATAGAGAGAAAAAGATGGGTTCCAGCTCCCACTTCTAAGGCGCAATTCATGGGAGGTCCTACTCATTTATCTCACAACAGCATTATTTGACAAAAAAGTTTCTGGTCAGCTATAAGAGCCCATTTTTCCAATGTTTTCTTAATTTCAAGTATTTTTTTATGGTTTGTTTGTTACCACAATATGTTATTTGTGTAATGAATAAAGCATTGTCCTGTATAAATTTAACTATGTTTCTTGTTTCCTTTAATTTGAGGATTTTACATCTTATTATTTTTATTGTGGAACTACGTTCTGTTAATAGTAATTTTAAGGTTTGGATGCGGACAGTAACCATGTTCTTATGGTGTTATTTATATTATATCGTTCAAACATAATATATGCCATGTTATGATAATTAAGTAATACTGATCATAGATACATACTTATGACACCCGTCTAACAATCAATTATAACTGAACAACTCAGATGCTATATTCCTTGTCACATTAGAAACAACTCCAACATTTGCTTTTGCATAAGTTGAAGTAATTTACATGCAAATCCACCATATTTTGGACAAAATCTACAAGTTTGTGTCATTGCTGGCACGATTGCTTAACTGGCGACTGTGCAAGTAGTTAGGAATTAGAAAATTTATTACAGCTGAACATACTAGCGATTTAAAGAGTAATCTGTATAACTAATAAATGCGCCAATCACAGTAACATGGAACTCCACCTTGAGTGCATCGCTTTATAAATATTAATTAATTAATTAATTCATCCAAAAAAGAAGCTAAGTTAAATTGCTTGCACGGTCCGTATCCCTGTTCCATGTTCCAATTTCATGCATAATAGAAACTGTCCATATTCTTTCCACAACCTTGCTGTAGAGAACTATGAATTGTAACAAAAATATATGTTAGTAAATGAACAGAAATACGCGTACGCATATGACATGTCAGTCTCATATTAGAGTGCATGAGATATAATCATTTTCATCCTGTAAAAGAAGAATTAACACCAAATAAATTTGATAGCTTCGCATTTTAGCACATCGTTAATGGTAAAGAATTTTTTATGGGATACAAAACAATTGTCAGTGGCAGATTATTCAATTTTCCCGTGGAACTAATCTCTTTGCAAAACCATACCTCTTATTTGGTATGTTATGAATATAACAATAAAGAAGAAAAACTTTATGTAAAAAAAAGATCAATAGGCTTATATCTATGGTTTCTAGAATATAAAAAGCCTGCTAGCAAATCAACGTCAACAGAACTCAAATCCAATAGATGTTACTAAAGTCAAAGTCTTATAAGAGAACTGGAAAGAAAAAATAGGATGCATATAATATACGTACCAAAGTCAAAGTCTTTTAAGAGAACTAGAAAGAAAAAATTGAATACATATAATTTAACATGCAACACAGTTAACCATGGAAATTCTTGTTTACCGCATATGTGTTTACTGCATATGACTTTGTAATATTGGATAATGTGATATTTCCTTCTTTAAAACAGACAACAAACTAATGTTTTCATAGTTGGTGTATTTGATTGATACTATAGTACCATCATTGTAAATTTTTGCCTAATAAAAAAATATTTGAATTACTACACTTACTTAATATAAGCATGAATATGGAATGATATTTAATGGATCAATTTAACAACGAAAAATAAACATTAAATCTTAAAATAGATTATTGTTTTAATATTACATCCCAGACCATGTTCATTTTTTATAAAACAGGATTATTAATTATATTCAGGTGAATAAATGTCTCGAAGCAGATGTTAAAATAAAAATTATATTCAGGGGATAAATATTAAGTTTAGTATCACGAATACGTACAATTAAGTAATTGAACTTTGATGTACGGATTACTAGTTTACAAATATGTGTGGAGCTCCAAAAATATAACATGCAAATTTCAATTTTCTGCCATAAATTCGTCAACGTGAACCATTTATGAACAAAAAATATATATTACTCCAAATACTTTCCAAACTGCAGTAGAATAATTGATGAGACATAATCAATTATTTGATACATGCTTAAATTTATAATTGAATCCCACTTTTAGTATCAAATATATTCATTAACTTTAATTCATATAAAAGAATTATCAGTATCCATTTATGCTTAAACATAAATCATGTAAAGTTGCCTTTTTTAACACTAAATTAAACTTTTAAAAACATACAGGATCTTGATTTTTTTCTTTCTTGGTTGGAATACAAGAATACAGAGTGTGCGACAATATTAAACGCTTGCAAAATAAAAGAACCCAAATTTAGTATTACATATACCATATCAAATATTACATTAATGAAGTGTATCACTCAACTGTCTAAATTTGGGAAAACCAAATCTGATTTGGAGATTCTTCATATAAAAAATGCATTGCCGAAAAATAAAATATTTTACATCAAGGGTCAATTTTAGATTACATTATTTTAGGCAACGCCCTGGTGAAGTTTAATCCAAACGAAAAGAGAATAGCGACTCAAGTAAGGATATGTTCCGTTCTGAAAAAGCAATATTAATTATTCCATTACAATAATGTTAAATTTTACATTAGGAACAGAATGGATGAAAAAAACATTAATTGCAAAAAGGCCGTGGAAATATGGAAATTAAATACTAAAATTTTACAATGATTAAAAACCCATGGAATAGGTAGATTGACAAATTCATTTAACTTATTGTATTTAGAATCATTGACAAAACAAAGTCAGTTTATAGATAGAGCAACAATAAGATGACGACTGAAACATCAAGATAAGTGCTAGTCAACCGACAAACCAAAGCTTTGGAAAAACAAAAAATCAAAAGAATGATAGCAACATCAATGTTATATATTTGTATTTATCATAAAAAAAGAAAAGAATACGAATCCAATAAAAAAATGATGTTAAATCCTACCAAAATTGGAGATAGAGTGATATGTAACTTAACAATTTATGGATTGTCTTATTAAACAATCACCGAATTATTTAAAAAAATGTGATCCTCAAACAAAATACATACTTATTTATAAACATTTTCATTTGTTTCTCCTTCTATCTTAAGATGAATAATATTATGAAATTACATGAATCAAAATTCAGGTACTTAACAATGGTCTTATATCATGTTAGACATCTGGCCGGTGCCATTACACAGCAACATAAAGAAAATGAATGTTGCCTTGGTTTCAATCATCCAGACACAGCCCATAGGCAAAAGCAATTTAACCTTTGTAAAAATCAATTTTTGTAGAAAAATATATTTTAGACATCAAGTCCGTCAGATCTAAAGTTGCATATGTAAGTAAAAAATATTCATATTGGACTTCGGATTAAGAAGTCAAAAGTCAAATAACGACCTCTCTGTCTCGCATAGAAGCCAATAATTTTTCGTGAAATCAAATTAAGTACACGTAGTATACAATTAGGGGTGGAGCATGAATTGGGAATATCATTGTTGGACATAAAGCAATCTTCTATCGAAAAGCAATTTTAACTGTGAATTTAATCGAGACATAAAACATAGAAAACAACCACTGGTGTTTAAAAAAGTAATACCTCGAGTAAATTTAGAACCATGATGGGAGAAGTGATTGACGTTGATGGGTTAAGAAGCCGGCGATGGAGGCAGCGAGCATTATTTGGGTATCAAATTTGGGTAAACGTAATTGTGAATTTTGATTATGAAATCTGGTTCTGAAGTACTCCTGAAAGCGGTGTGACTCGACGATTTTGTTGCTGACGAAGTCTATGTCACGGTTGTCTACTATCTGAGGTAGGGTTTTGGCATGAAATCGATAAGTGAAGAAGGGACCGTCACGAAAGTAGAGTGTAATTTAGGGTTATATGTTCTGAAAATGACATAATTTGAAAGACAATAAGACGAGTGAAACTGAAGAAGGACAGAGAAGAGAGGCAAGATAAAAGATGGAGGGTGTACAGACATTGAAGTTGGGATAGGTAGTAGTGTAATTTGTGGAAAGAAGGATGTGAACCCAAATGAGGAAGGGATTATTGAGGGAGGAGCGCGGAAACGGTTAGCAGTTCGAAAACAATGAATTCGGAGAAACAAACAAAAGGCGTGAAATTGAAAAAAGGACAAATGGCGTAATCTAAATGTTTTGGTTCATGCTTTCCAGTATAAGTAATAGATAGATTTGAGACACTAATGGGATCCACTACTATACTAGTACCTAGGTGCAGAGACTCTACAACAGAAGCAGAAATGAACGAATGCGAAGCGCCAGAATCAAAAAAAGTACGAACAGGATGATCACAAAGGAAAATCAAACTTTCAACAAGAACATTTCTACCTCTAACACGTATGACGGCCGTGAGAGAACGCATTTGCCCTCCGGAAAATCCTGTACTATGTCCTTGCCCTTGCCCTTTGGACAAACCCTGATAAGATGTCCTGTCTCTTTGCAATGATAATGACCAGTCTTCTCCTTTCTACGGTCTTTGGCTATATATGACCCACCATACCTTAGCAATGATACTTCCCATTCAGGGTCTATAATTCTTCCCACCCTTCTCAGATTCCACTTCCTTATTCTATCAATCTTCAACCTTAACCTCCTTCTTTTCTCATTTATCTTCTTTGTGCGTCAAGGCTATATCCATGAGTTTCTCATCCTCGGGCTGTGCTCTTTAGGTCAAACTCCATCATTCTCATTCTCGTCCCCATGAAACATGTTAATAAGTCTCTCTCTAAAGCTGCCTCCATCGCGCGAATAACCCTACAAGGCTGGAAAGAAAATTAGTCGCAGGTAAAACTACTGTGGCTATAGATAGAATTTAGGCACTCCTTTGCCCTTCGGTAGGCGCCGTAGTCTCATCATGTCTACGAAACGTTGTCGCGATGAGGTTACCTCATAGAAAGCCAGGGGCCCCAGAGACTCAAAAAGAAGGAAACAAGGATTCAAACAGAAGAATCAAGAGATAGTTCATATGGCTTTGGGGAATATGTCTTTCAAAACAACTTTCTTTTGGAAACACTTCTTTAAAAATTGGTTTGAAAACAATTCTCAAAATCTTTTACCTGATCCGGTAACCTTCAGCTCTGATACCACGTGTAACACCCCACGTCCATTAATGTCACTCACTAAGGGAATGCATTAACTTTCATGGAGCATTGTAAGTAAATAGAATAGAATATTACAAGTAAGATATATAAAATAGTACTTAAAAAAACTTTATAATTTTATTGCAGCGGAAACATAAACAAATTTGGTTACATCTTCAAAACTCATCTTACTAAAACTAAGTACATAATACCAGTCTTGTACAAAAATCATCAGAGTACATAATTTTCAAAACCAAAATCCCCAGTCCAAAATACCATATGAAAGAGAAACAAAGCTAGGCTTTACTTCCAGCACTTCAAGCAGAAAAGTCCGAATCAAACTTCAGCACTCCCACCCTAAGAACATTGGGGGGGAAGGAACAAAAGGGGCGAAACAAAGAGGGTCAAACATAAAGTCTGGTGAGTCCAGTAAAATTTAACAATATAATAAGTAAAGCAATATGATAAAAACATAAACTGGATATATGAGATAACTGTAACATAAGCAGATAGGACAAGGTAACACGATGAATAAGATATAACATTTATTGCGCTTCTAACCGCTGAAAGATATGCTTTGCACCGCACTAATACTAGTTTCACGCTAAAAGATGATCCCTCTTGGCTAAATAGAATGATGATAGCTTCGTATACTACTGGCTGCCATCATAGGTAACCGACATGTACCTATCACTACTAGATGTACCCACTATCCTCCCTGTTCGATTGTGTATCTCTAGCTGCTATCATTGGTAACGAACGTATACCTATCACCACTAGATGTACCCTCTTACTAAACATAATAATAATAATGATGGTAGTTTCGTGTACCTCTAGCTGCCGTCATAGGTTCCGCCTACTCCTATCTCCACTAGTTGTACCCACTACCCTCCCAATTCGATCGGCTCCCTAATTCGTAGACACCCGTGCTGGTCCCACAGTAGGGTGTATCACTCCCTAAATTGGCAACCCGATACGACTAGAAGGCATGGCTTATACCTACACGATGCAACAGTGTCTTACCTACCAGCCCGGACCCATGCAGCACATGACCCCGTTGGACTTGCACTGCCACAACTATCTCTTTATTGACCTCTTACAATCAACCCCAGTAAGAGTGTCCCGTCCTCGACTTAGTTCGAGCTCACGAAGATACTAAATGGGTTACTGGTTGAAAAGAGTCCCCATACTTGACACAAGCTCCGCTCCTAAGCTTGGTCCCCACCAGGAATTCCCACTTAACCCCTTTTTATCCCCATTTCAAACTACATGTCTCTTTTAGGTTAAGCGTTCTAATTATGTTTTCACATGTCCCCCATGTTACCCACTTATCCCTTCATCATCCCCATGTCTTCTTACATATTTCACCTTGGTTAAGTGTTTATAAATTATCCGCCCGGTTGATTTAACCCCATCCAATTATTAAATCAATTTGTATTATTGATTAAGCTTTCCTTAATCCTATATCCACTTTGTTCATGTAATGTTGGTTAAGTTGTCATCTCACACTGGTTAACTTAACCCCACCCACCTAACGTTTTACTTAATTTATAATTAAGTATATCGTAATTCACATACACATTGGTTAAGAGAGTAGCTCCCTAAGTATCAACCACGAAGACCGAAATCAACATCAGATTGACACTCAGAGAATTACTCAACTCAACCAATCTTATGTTATTTCATCCATATAATTGCTATCTTGCAAGACCTCCCATATTAGATTATCGTTTTGCAGTTGCTGGATGTGCTGGGTGGTTCCAGGCAAGCTTACACCGCAATCCAAATCTAACCTCGTGTCTTTGCATTATTACGCATCTAATTTTACGCCTTTGACCTCTCACATTATGTAAAGTTTGCGGTTGCTGGACATGCCCTGCGGTTCCGGGCTGGCTTACACCACAAACATACCTAACCTTGTGTCGTAGGCGTTCATTAACCAAAGTTCATACAAATTAGGTTTCCCCATTTACCCATAAATTTCAATCCAAATTTAGGTGACAAGTTTCTAATTACTTTATGCCTATAATCACAAGTTTATTGGTTATGCCAAGTTTTGCACCCAAACCCAAATATGCCAAATTTCATGTTTTACATGTTGTACACAAATTTGCTGCCCAATTATCACAATTACCACAATTTAGGTTAAATCACATATTACAACAATTTCCAAAACTTTTCACCATCGTTCCCATGTTATTCATTCACATAACTCGACGAAGAATGGTTAGGCTCGAAGGTAGCCTAAACTTATAAAAAGAAAAAGGAAAAAGAGACGGAAGAGAGTCAAAACGGCATAAACATAAACATAAACAGGCATGTAACATATGAACATAACATGCATATGAACATAGGTGACATATGAACATAACATGCATATGAACATAGGTGACATACGAACATGAATAGGCAACATGTGAACATGAATAGGCATGTGATAGGTTCATGTAAAAGATGATAAACAAGCAAACTTGGCGAATTCCATTACAGGCATAGCATATTAACACAGTTTACAACTTATCATGATGGCTTTAGGTTAATTATCTTGTAAAAATCACATGAACTCACAGATCGAGGTTTAAGAAAAGAAGAGAACGATTATGATATCTGATTTCTGAAGTTGATAAGCTATCCGTTGATGTAGGCGTTGATTGTTGTCTATAATTTTTACTTGAATTGATTGATTAATGGTGGAGGCTAGGTCACTTTAGGTTTTAGCAGCATGGAGGCGCCATTACTTAGATTAATGAATTAGGGTTTAGGTCTAGGGATGTTTATATAGGTGTAGTGAGTTAATTAGGGCCTTAAGATTAGGTTAGGTTCCATCTAAACCCTCCAAATCCGAAATACACCTCACCCAACCAACCAGAAATCACCACGTAGCCCTAAAGGGTTAAAAATCGTCTCAGCCCAAAACTGCTTTACAGGGGTCGACCCCTGGGGTCGACACCTATGTCGACACCCCTATAGGGGGTCGACACGACACCCTCTGGTGGGAAACTTCCCGCCAGCTCCCTCCAGCTGTTTTGAATTTTAAATTTTAATTATTTAATTTCTAATTTTAGTTCAAATCTTCTTACCTCCATAACTTCTTCATACTGTATCCGTTTTATGCAAACTCGGACTCTATCTCAAGTAGAATTCCGAGACGAACACAATGGAGAAACCCGTTTTACTTAATTCTTCTTCTAAAAATTAAGTATACTTTTATTAGTGAATTTTAATGTTATAAAATTACGGGGTGTTACATTCTCCACTCCTTAAAGGATTTCGTCCCTGAAATCTTCAAGTTAAGAAGAATGTATCCTACCAACCATTCATCCATCTACTCAACCATCATCCACAAGCATCCATTGTCCTTAAATGATTTCTAATGCTATATGAACATATGCAAAAGTGTGTGTATATGTTCTTTATCTAATGCGAAGATCAGGCGGTCCATTGATTCAGTTGACCTCCTTAATGCGAATTATGTCAGTGCCATGAGTCCAACATGTATGCAATTTCCTAATGCACTTTGTTACTTCTATATGAGTGCACAATCATTCACTCAAATGCAACATTCATATGATAATACATCCATTTTAATTAACAAACACATATATGTAATATGCAATATGAAGTGACTGAGCCGATCTAAGTGGCTAAAGTGTGTGTATAAATGCATCCGCGAGCAACCACTAGCAACCACTTACATCCCCAAAACATAACATGTCTCAAACACATGTTTACAACCATAGGACTTCTACCTAAAGACCGAAGACATACTCGAGAGGATACCCTAAACAATAAAACAAGTACAAACTAAGAGATAGAACAGCGGAATGAATAAATTGTATTATAACATAACTTTGAAATACAAAATCTGAATTTGTACTTACATATTATATTAGAGTATAATTCATATACATCATAGCGGAAATAATCTCTACATAACTAATGGTGAAGCCTTCTGCTTTGAGGTCCTCCACGTGTATCTGTAAAAGCCTGAAACACTTGACTGCCTGTACAAATTTGGGCACCCAAGAGTTTAGGGGAAACAAACAAAATAAACTCTGGGTCAGTCATGGGACTTGTGTGAGTAAATTCCAACCATACTGTTTAACTTCTGAAAATCCTTTTTAAACAAAAGAATAATAGTAAGACCAGCCCACACATAACACGGATTTTACCTTACTATAACCCAAAATACTTTAATATCAACTTCAATGATATTATAATAATGTATAATCAAATAAATAACCAAATAGCAGAACGCTTGCATCTCACGCTCCACATACATAATATAAAATCTAAAACCGCAGAGAGCTCATTGGAGATTGGATTCCAACAGACAAGGTATGAGAGCACCTACCGATCAGTGTACTCTAGAGGGTATACACTGGGGTTTAACAAGAACGTCTTGCAACCCATCCACACATGACCGACCACTCATTTAGCTTGAGGGTATCGAATATATTGCCACCTACGGTTGTTAGCCATACAACCGTAATCCTAAGATACATAATCGAAAAAGAATAACAAATATAAATCTTCTCTAGATCGGTGACTATACACCCTGGTTGGGGATGACCCAACTAGCCATGCTGCCTAGCCCAACTTTTGTTACTTCCTGGTTGTGAGGCTAGAGGCTACGTCTATGTAACACCCCACGTCCATTAATGTCACTCACAAAGGGAATGCATTAACTTCCATGGAGGTTTTAAGTGGATATAGAACAGAAAAATTACAACAAGACAGATAATAAGTAGTACTTGGAAATCTAAAACTTTATTTCATTGCAGCGGAAATTAAACATGTTTGTTACATCATAAAAACCATAAATCAAATTCAAGTACAATATCCATCTTGATAAAACAAAATACATAACCCCATTACATAAATAGCCATTAAAGAAGATAACAAGCTGGACTTTACTTCAGCGGTCCAAGCTTTCCAAAAGAGAGATAAAGCAATCCAATCAAACTCCGCTAGAGATGGGCCCACTCTGAGGACCTGGAGGGAGGAAAAGGATAGAAATAGAGGGGGTCAGACATAAAGTCTGGCGAGTATGATAATTCTAACAATACTATTATCAAAATAACTAGACTAAGGCATAAGCTGGAAAACAAGGAAATGTCTATGAACTATTGGGCATGGAAGAGCGGATAAAGATAACGTTAAAGGCACACCTAATTACTAACGAATAATTACTACACTCTATCGTACTGTACCATATTGTACTGTACTAACACTAACTGCACCCCTACTAGTTACTCTAGAAAGTTGATCCCTCTTGGTTAAATAGAACGATGATAGCTTCGTGTACTACTAGATGTACCCACTATCCTCCATGTTTGATTGTATATCTCTAGTTGCTATCATAGGTACCCAGCGTGTACCTATCCCTACTAGATGTACCCCCTTCAATAAGTAATAATGGTAATTCTATGTACTCCTAGCTGACATCATAGGTGCCGCCTGCTCCTATCTCCACTAGGTGTACCCCCTTAGTGATTATTAATAATAGTGGTAGCTTCGTGTACCCCTAGCTGACTACATAGGTGCCATCTGCTCCTATCTCCACTAGATGTACCCACTACCTTACCCCATTCGATCGGCTCCCTAACTCGTAGATACCCGTGCTGGCCCCACAGTGGGGTGTATCACTCCCCAAAGTGGCAACCCGATACCACAAATAATGCACGGCTTATACCTACACGATGCAACAACGTCTTACCTACCAGCCTAGGTCCACACACGCATATGAACCCATTGGACTTGCGTTGCCACCGCTAACCCGGTTTGGCCTCTTACAGTCAAGCCCAGTATGCGTGTCCCGTCCTCGACTTGGGTCGAGCCCACAAAGATACGTATGGGTTACTGGTTGAAATGGGCCCCCCATGACTTGACACAAGCTATCCACCTAAGCTTGGTCCCCTCTAGTACATCCCACTTTACCCACCTCTTATTCATGTTTCAATTACATGTTTTAAATTTGGTTAAGGGTTTCCATTAGTAATTTCACATGCCACCCAAGGCACCCACTTAACCCCTGTGTCTCACTTACATGTTTTACCTTGGTTAAGTGTTACTAATCGTATTTCCTCATGCCACCCAAGGAACCTACTTAACCCTCATGTCCCACCTTACATGTTTATCTGGTTAAGTATTTCTTAATTCATTCAGGCCATAAACCTCATAAAGACCTCTCACATTAGACTGGCATTTATGGCAGCTGGATTTGTCGGGCGGGTTCGGGCAGTCTTACACCATAAAAGAGTCTAACCTCGTGTCTTTACAACTGTTATGCTTTAATTTGGGCCTAGGACCTCTCGCATTGGGCTGACATTTGTGACTACTGGATTTTCCGGGCGGGTCCGGGCAGGTTTACGTCACAAACGAGTCCAACCTCGTGTCCTAAGCATTGATTATCACTTATAATCTCTTACCCCAGTTTTAATAATTCCCTATTCAAATTATTAATTAATTCCAATTTTAATGATGTCCGTAATTGACTCAATTATGGCCATCCACTTATGGGATGCAAAATCATATCAATTGCACCCCAATTTCTCAATATTAAATCCTTAATATTACCCCTACCCCACGTTATACGTTCGCTTATTCAACGCAAAATATACGTTAGACTCGAATAGTCTAACTCATAGCACAAAGATAAATTATCACAACATATAGACAAATAAAATAGATCTAATCATAATAGGGGTGAAATTTGCATAAAACTACACATGTTATGGATCTAAAGGTGTCAACTTGTTTGGTTAAATGTCACAATTTAAATGATATGATCATAACCCAAATACACGTATAAACTTGCATATGGGGTTTTATGCAACATAATGATGGTGTGAACTAGCATCTAACACATAGAACTCACACATGTCATAGCACAATTCTAGATCTAAATAGATGTCATGGCATATGTTCATAATCTTTACTAATAAATCTAAACTTGCATACATGACTTGTCATATAAATCAACATAGCCCAAATAATACCAACATTATGATTTGATTAACATGAACTAATTAGCATAGATAATAACATCATGATTTTATAACATGTATGATTTATCACAAGTGAGCATAGAAAATTACAACCTATACAATATCATCATAGCATGATTTATAACATAGAGGATATCATCATCACATAACATAGGATTTACAACATACATGATAGCATAAGGTTTACAACAACATATATGACAATTCACATCATTCACTCATAATCCATTCATAACTTAATCTAATTAGTTTAATAATAATCTTGTTAAGATCATCATACTCACAATTAGAGAAGAAAGAGAGTCTTGATTTGCTTTAGAGTTGAGTAGAATTAGGGTTTTGATTAGCTTCTTCCTTCTTAGTTGGCGGCGGCTATACTGAGTTCCATGGCGGCGGTATGACGGTGGCTATTCTATTTTTCATGTGAATTAGAGTGAGAGACTACCTAGGTATTTATAGAGTTTAGGGTTTATTTAGACCGTCAGATCAACTCAGAACTAAACTGAACCGTTAAATTTGCCAACTCAGCCCTAAAGACACATCAGCAGCTGAAGATTGGGCTCGGCCAAACCCTAGCCGACTGGACCAGGTCGACACCCAAGTCGACTGCCCAGTCGACTCCCTAGTCGACCTGGGGTGGGGGGTGTCGACTGCCCAGTCGACTCCCCAGTCGATCTGGGGTGCTGGGCGGGAAATTTCCCGCCTAGCCTGTTTGACTTCGAATTTTAAATTTTAAATTTTAAATTTTCTGAAATCTGTTTTGAATTTTCTGAAACTTCCGATGGCCATAACTTCTTTATACGAAGTCCAATTCACGCAAACTCGGACTCTATTTCAACTAGAATTCCGATACGAACACAATGGCGCAACCCGTTTCCCACAATTCTCACGTCTGAGATTAGTTATTCTTTAATTTGTAAATATTAATACTAACAGAATTACGGGGTGTTACATTCTCCCCTCCTTAAAGGATTTCGACCCCGAAATCTTCAAGTCAAGAAGATTGTATATCCTAACATCCAATCGTCCATCTACTCAACCATCAAACACAGGCATCCATTGTCCTTATAGACTTCTAATGCTTTCATGTTTAAATGCACAGTGTGTGCATATGTCCATATCTAATGCAAAATCATGCGGTCCACTGATTCAGTTGACCTCCTTAATGCAAATCATGACAGTGCCATGCGTCCATTATGTATGCAGAAGTTCCTTAATGCTACATATTATCTCTATATGCGTGCACAATCATCATCTGAATGCAGCATCCATAAAAAAAATCCTCATACATTTATTTTACTAAATGCAATATGAAGTGACTGAGCCGATCTAGTGCCTAATAGTGTGTGTATATGCGTCCACGAGCAAACACTTGCATCCACTTTGCATCCATCATACATAACATTTCTCAAACACATGTTTCAACCATAGGATTATCCTAACTAAAGGTCAAGGATACTAGCGAGAGGATACTCTAAAGGTAAGATAAGTACAAGATAAGCGATAAAGGAGAAATTAAAAGACATACCCTCGAAAGAAAAGGGTACCGTGAACGCATCTTCTCTTCTGTCTCCCAAGTAGCGTTGCTCTCATCATCTCCCCATTGTACTTTGACTAGTCTGACCTCTCGATTTCTCATCTTCTTGATCTCCGACCCAAGAATGCATGTAGGAGCTCGTCGAATCGTCGCATCACGCCCTATCTCCACCTCTCTAAGCAAGTTCGGCTCTACCACCTTCGCGGTCTCGTGTAGGCACTTCCTCAAATGTGACACATGGAATACGTCGTGTACACCACTAAGTCTCTCAGGCAACTCCACTCTATACGCCATCTGTCCAATCTTCTCCTTAATAGGAAACAGACCTACGAACCTTGGTGCTAATTTACCAAAGGACCCAAAGCGAACAACGTTCCGTAATGTGGACACTTTGATAAAGACCATGTCCCCAACATCAAACTCGAGATCTGTCCTCCTCTTATCCGCATAAGATTTCTGCCTATCTTGCGCTGCTTTCATCCTTCTTCGAATCAAGTCGATCTTCTCCGAAGTCTCCCTAATCATATCGGGCCCAAGTAAGATCTTATCCGTAGATTCCCACCAACATGTAGGTGAACGACAAGGTCGTCCATAAAGAGCTTTGAAAGGTGCCATGCCAATGCTAGACTGAAATCTGTTATTATATGCAAACTCCACCAATGGAAGATGCTCTTCCCATGTACCCCCAAAGTCTAGGATACATAGCCTCAAAAGGTCCTCTAGAATACGATTCACCCTCTCGGTTTGGCCGTCCGTCTGAGGATGATACGCGGTGCTCAAACATAACTGAGTCCCTACCGCTTCTTGTAAGCTCTTCCAAAATTCGCTAGTGAAGATAGGATCGCGGTCGCTTACTATGCTAGAAGGAACACCATGTAAACGAACTATCTCTCGGACGTATACAGAAGCTAACCATGGAGCAGTCCTCTTACTCTTCACGGGAATAAAATGGGCGCTTTAATAAGTCTATATACTATAACCCAAATCCCCGTATTACCCTTCCTTGATCTTGGTAATCCATCCACGAAGTCCATCGAGACACTTTCCCATTTCCATAGTGGAACCTCCATTGGGTGAAGCAACCCACCGGGTTTCTTTTGCTCCGCTTTTACTTGTTGGCACACCAAGCATCTAGCGACATACTCGGCCACATCCCTCTTCATACCGGCCCAAAAGAAAACTCGCTTCATGTCTTTATACATCTTGTCCCCGCCAGGATGAATGGTCATCTTCGAATAATGTGCATCATCAAGAATAGCCTTCCTCAAACCTTCGTCTCGAGGTACACAAAGTCTACTATCCCTACGTAACCAACCCTTATCATCTAGGGTATACCTACGGAGATGGCTTGATGACTCCCCTCTTTTGAGCTTCTCTACTAACTCAACCAACTTTAGGTCATCTCGCTGTGCCTCGCCAATCCGTCCCAAAAGCGTAGGTCTGACCTCTAAGGATGCTAGCTAACTGGGTACAAAATCACTAGATGGTCTAAAGTCAAAGGTAGAGATAAACTCTAAGCTACTTCTCTCGACAAACAAAAGGGCTTCCATGTCAACTTGTTCCTACTCAAAGCATCTGCCACAACGTTGCCCTTGTCAGGGGTATATGCTATCTCGAAATCGTAGGACGCCAATAACTCCATCCACCCTAACATATCACCCTTCCCTAGAGACCACATGCCCTAAATTCCTCACTTCTTTCCTCCAAAAATGGTATCTTGGAGAACTTAGCTTTAAGCGGGTGCACTTGTAGGGTCCCTAAGCTTTCCCTAAGATGTAGGGCATGCTCTTCTCTGCTTCTAGAGAAAACCAGGATATTATCCCATGAAAAATCGTCACAACTGTCCATCTCTCATGCAGACCATCCTAGTCGAACTCGACATCCCCCAAGTGCAAGCCTCGAAGGCCTAAACCAATATCAGACAAACACCTAAGGGATACCTCCTTCGAATTCAGACGACCTACGTGAGATGATACTAGTAAGACGACCAACCAATTGAGCACTTGACCGACTCTGGTTTTCCTTGCCAGTCTAGCTCCAAAACTACCGCTGATTACATAACTGGCTTTGCTTAATCTATTAAGCACATACGAAAACTTATTTCGCGCCTATGGGTAAGCCCCGCACTTTATCAACGATGTCTCCATACTCATGGACCACACAAACATACTCCAGGATGCGTCAGAAGATTCTAGGCAGCTAAGCATCACTGAACCCCTAGGGTCACAAGAAATATGAGGGTCTTTCCATAATGAATCAATAGTCTAACTACCCTCCTTTCGCAATCTAGGATGGCACCCCGTCTGGCTAGCTACAGCCCGTGAAACCAAGGATGAAGGTGTTGCATTCAAATCCAACGCCCAAGATAGTCACTTTCAAATCTCGACAAACCCTTGAAGGATGAGCTGAACCACCAACAGGATTTGAGACTAGGATGGGATCCTTAACTAGACTAGTATTTAGGTGCAGTGTTTCAACTAACGAAGCAGATACTAACGAGTATGAAGCGCCAGAATCAAACAAAGTTCAAACAGGATGATAAAGAAAAACAACTTTCAACCTAGACGGTCATATCCCCATTAGGTATACCAGCCGTGAGGTAATACACCTACCCTCCAAAAGATCCTGTACTTTGCCCTTGCCTCTTTGGACAATCCTAAGGTGTCCTATTTCTCCAAAACAACTAGCCATCTTCTTCACATCCTCCATTCGTGACCTCCCACTAAGATGAGGTTTCGTCCTTTGTTAACCAAACAGCTATTTGAACCTTCCTCCCATCGTCTATCTTAAAGGTACCAACAAGCCCTCCACTTCCGTGGACTAACTTCTAGCCCGACAAACGTCTAAGCCCCTTAAAGTGGTTCTCCGTCCTTCGAACGGAAATCCTTATTTATCTTAGAAAAAGCATCTATACGCGGAGGGGGAGAAAAAACTCAAAAAGAGAAAGAGGAAGAAATTCAAAATGGAGAATCGAAGGAAGAATATATGGCTCTTGAGGATTATGTTCTTAAACTAAACCTTTCTTTTAAAAATACTCTTCTACAAACATATTTTTGAAAGTATTCTTTATAAAAATGTTTTTCAAAAATAGTTTTTCAAAATATCTTATCTGTTCTGGTAACCTTCAGATCTGATACCACGTGTAACAACCCACGTCCATTAATGTCACTCACAAAGGGAATGCATTAACTTCCATGGTGGTTTTAAGGGGATATAGAACAGAAAAATTACAACAAGACAGATAATAAGTAGTACTTGGAAATCTAAAACTTTATTTCATTGCAGCGAAAATTAAACATGTTTGTTACATCATAAAAACCATAAATCAGAGTCAACTACAATATCCTTCTTGATAAAACAAAATACATAACCCCATTACATAAATAGCCATTAAAGAAGATAAAAAGCTGGACTTTACTTCAGCGGTCCAAGCTTTCCAAAAGAGAGATAAAGCAATCCAATCAAACTCCGCTAGAGCTGGGCCCACTCTGAGGACCTGGAGGGGGAAAAAGGATTGAAATAGAGGGGGTCAGACATAAAGTCTGGCGAGTATGATAATTCTAACAATACTATTATCAAAATAACTAGACTAAGGCATAAGCTGGAAAACAAGGAAATGTCTATGAACTATTGGGCATGGAAGAGCGAATAAAGATAACGTTAAAGGCACACCTAATTACTAACGAATAATTACTACACTCTACCGTACTGTACCGTACTGTACTGTACTAACACTAACTGCACCCCTACTAGTCCATCTAGAAATTTGATCCTTCTTGGTTAAATAGAACGATGATAGCTTCGTGTACTACTAGATGTACCCACTATCCTCCATGTTTGACTGTATATCTCTAGTTGCTATCATAGGTAGCCAGCGTGTACCTATCCCTACTAGATGTACCCCCTTCAATAAGTAATAATGGTAATTCTATGTACTCCTAGCTGACGTCATAGGTGTCGCCTGCTCCTATCTCCACTAGGTGTACCCCTAGTGATTATTAATAATAGTGGTAGCTTCGTGTACCCCTACCTGACTACATAGGTGTCGTCTGCTCCTATCTCCACTAGGTGTACCCACTACCTTACCCCATTCGATCGGCTCCCTAACTCGTAGATACCCGTGCTGGCCCCATAGTGGGGTGTATCACTCCCCAAAGTGGCAACCCGATACCACAAATAATGCATGGCTTATACCTACACGATGCAACAACGTCTTACCTACCAGCCCGGGTCCACACACGCATATGAACCCATTGGACTTGCGTTGCCACCGCTAACCCGGTTTGACCTCTTACAGTCAAGCCTAGTATGCGTGTCCCGTCCTCGACTTGGGTCGAGCCCACAAAGATACGTATGGGTTACTGGTTGAAATGGGCCCCCATGACTTGACACAAGCTATCCACCTAAGCTTGGTCCCCTCTAGTACATCCCACTTAACCCACCTCTTATTTATGTTTCAATTTCATGTTTTAAATTTGGTTAAGGGTTTCCATTAGTAATTTCACATGCCACCCAAGGCACCCACTTAACCCCTATGTCTCACTTACATGTTTTACCTTGGTTAAGTGTTACTAATCGTATTTCCTCATGCCACCCAAGGCACCTACTTAACCCCCATGTCCCACCTTACATGTTTATCTGGTTAAGTATTTCTTAATTCATTCAGGCCATAACCTCATAAAGACCTCTCACATTAGACTGGCATTTATGGCAGCTGGATTTGTCGGGCGGGTCCGGGCAGTCTTACACCATAAAAGAGTCTAACCTCGTGTCTTTACAACTGTTATGCTTTAATTTGGGCCTAGGACCTCTCACATTGGGCTGACATTTGTGACTACTGGATTTGTCGGGCGGGTCCGGGCAGGTTTACATCACAAACGAGTCCAACCTCGTGTCCTAAGTATTGATTATCACTTATAATCTCTTACCTTAGTTTTAATAATTCCCTATTAAAATTATTAATTAATTCCAATTTTAATGATGTCCATAATTGACTCAATTATGGCCATCCACTCATGGCATGCAAAATCATATCAATTGCACCCCAATTTCTCAATATTAAATCCTTAATATTACCCCTACCCCACGTTATACGTTCGCTTATTCAACGCAAAATATACGTTAGACTCGAATAGTCTAACTCATAGCACAAAGATAAATTATCACAACATATAGACAAATAAAATAGATCTAATCATAATAGGGGTGAAACTTGCATAAAACTACACATGTTATGGATCTAAAGGTGTCAACTTGTTTGGTTAAATGTCACAATTTAAATGATATGATCATAACCCAAATACACGTATAAACTTGCATATGGGGTTTTATGCAACATAATGATGGTGTGAACTAGCATCTAACACATAGAACTCACACATGTCATAGCACAATTCTAGATCTAAATAGATGTCATGGCATATGTTCATAATCTTTACTAATAAATCTAAACTTGCATACATGACTTGTCATATAAATCAACATAGCCCAAATAATACCAACATTATGATTTGATTAACATGAACTAATTAGCATAGATAATAACATCATGATTTTATAACATGTATGATTTATCACAAGTGAGCATAGAAAATTACAACCTATACAATATCATCATAGCATGATTTATAACATAGAGGACATCATCATCACATAACATAGGATTTACAACATACATGATAGCATAAGGTTTACAACAACATATATGACAATTCACATCATTCACTCATAATCCATTCATAACTTAATCTAACTAGTTTAATAATAATCTTGTTAAGATCATCATACTCACAATTAGAGAAGAAAGAGAGTCATGATTTGCTTTAGAGTTGAGTAGAATTAGGGTTTTGATTAGCTTCTTCATTCTTAGTTGGCGGTGGCTATACTGAGTTCCATGGCGGCGGTATGACGGTGGCTATTCTATTTTTCATGTGAATTAGAGTGAGAGACTACCTAGGTATTTATAGAGTTTAAGGTTTATTTAGACCGTCAGATCAACTCAGAACTAAACTGAACCGTTAAATTTGCCAACTCAGCCCTAAAGACACATCAGCAGCTCAAGATTGGGCTCAGCCAAACCCTAGCCGACTGGACCAGGTCGACACCCATGTCGACTACCCAGTCAACCTGGGGGGGTGTCGACTGCCCAGTCGACTCCCCAGTCGACCTGGGGTGCTGGGCGGGAAATTTCCCGCCTAGCCTGTTTGACTTCGAATTTTGAATTTTAAATTTTCTGAAATCTGTTTTGAATTTTCTGAAACTTCCGATGGCCATAACTTCTTCATACGAAGTCCAATTCACGCAAACTCAGACTCTATTTCAACCAGAATTCCGAGACGAACACAATGGCGCAACCCGTTTCCCACAATTCTCACGTCTGAGATTAGTTATTCTTTAATTTGTGAATATTAATACTAACAAAATTACGGGGTGTTACAGTCTATCTTCAGAATATCTGATCACCATTCACTTTGAATGCCACATCGTTAATCCCGTCAATTCACTGATCGATTTCCACAAATATCACGGGTATAAAAAGCTAAGATGAACGAATTCCTCTGCCACCAGACGTAATACCTTTAATAGATCAACCATACGTGATTTGTTAGGTATACTCTGTCAGACACTCGTCCATACAAGTTGTCCTGGGACTGGACAAACAGAAAACACCATTCTGTAACAGAACGACCCTTGCATTTCACTTCGTCTTCAATTTTCTTCAGCATAATTTAATTCGTAGCGCTTATGCCTATACAGAGTGATTTTCAGATAATATATCCAACCATTCTCTCCGAGTTGACAATGATGGTCAAACACTTTGATAGTCGGTTATTTAACTATCGAAGTAACAACAAACATCCATTCAAATGTATGACTAAACATCACACAATCACTGGCCCTTTTATTTAACATTACTTCCCCAATTTTCCATATCTTCCCAGATATTTTCCAAACCCGTTTAGCCCTTTACATTACTTGTTTCCGACATATTTGAAAATATAGTTATTTACATTGGAAAACATTTCCAATTTCCATTTTAACTACTTAATCTGCAAACATTTGCTTTTTTAACCCTTACTCACTTTGAAATGTGAACATCAATTTCTTATAGAAATCTGATTTTGTTTATCAAATAATTCTTTATTTAAATACCATTATAACTTAGTGTCTTCCTCCTATTTGATTAACACTCGTTTAGCCTTTCTTTATTTCGGGAATAAAAATATGTTTTATTTGTTCAATATTCAATTACCATTATTATATGATCTAGAACAATGTCGAATGACATGTTATATAAACTCGAGTGTTTTTATCACATTCCCATATTTTAAAGAGTTCCCTTCAGTACAGGTAATATATATATATATATATATCAGATCTCAATTATTTACATCTACTTCCAACTTCATATAATTCATTTACACTTCTTCGGGGAAAACATAATTATTTTCTTATCACTTGGGATCAGTGAATTTCAAACCTTTCTAATGAATAATGTTATTCATAATAATCACGCTTAAGCTTGGTTAACAACGTTAATTTATCGTTATAGTAAAAACTTGCAATACGCTGTTATATTCCACTTTATAACTAATCTCGGCGTCTCTTTCCGTTACAAGCTATTATCATCCCTCGATAATAGTGAAGTCGTTCAAGTTAGGGTATTTTATTTACCTCTCAGAACTTGATCGACATCGTTCTTATCTTAGAATAGATATACGTCCGTCACTCTAAACTCCTTATTACTTATAATATTAATTAACCATATTTCTTGCTTAATTTGAATATGGTTTTACGACGCCATATCCTTATTCTGAAAACTCGGTTGTTTACAACTATTTATATTAAACATTAACTCTTCGCTTCGTCTTCCTTATACAATTTCATCTGAAACTTCTCTTATCAAAAATCAATAATGTTCTTCATCTTTTGACAATTTACTCTTTATTCGAATTATTATACCCAATTCAAGTAAACATCTTATTACAATTCAATACCATCTTAAATGAAATCCATTTAAGAACCAATTACTTTAATTAGATAGTGATTAACTTGATCATTTGCTGAAGTAAAACAGTTTACTTCATTATTAATAAACAATACTAATTATGCTAGTTCAATAATTATTTAAACTCCGTTAATCAAAAATGTAATTAAATCCTATTCATTTTGATTAATTTATTTCTAAACTATTTTCATCAGATTAATTGAAGAGCAATTAATCTAATAATCACTTTCCAAATAAGCAGTTGATTAAATCAACTTCATTCCATCAGTAAATTCGTTAACTAATTTTAATTACTTCTTACCTTTAGATTAATATAATAAATTTAATAATATTTCTTAACTGTGTTTCTTTAAAATAATTATCCAAATTATTCACTCGTAGGATAATTACAGCTTAATAACTTATTAAATGTCAAATAATCGATTATATTTACTTTATAAAATGAACTATAGAATACCAGTTTATAATAGAATTTCTATTATAGTTTAAAGCTTCGCTTTAACTATAAAAATCTAATTTTTTATAATTAACTTCGTTGGTTTGCCTGAGGCCAATCAATTTCTTAATCAAACGATGGATTTACGGTCTGTTGATGCCATTTTCTTAATCGATACCGTCTATTGATTTAATCAATATTCATACAGTGTTTAAATGTCATTTGGGTTCAAACAGTGCATATAAAACAAACAGTACATATAAATATTGAGGAATCCAGTTGGATTCCTCCAACCGGTTTCCTCCATCCATAGATATTTGTCAACACAATCAACACTAATTCCATACTAGGGAATATTATAATCGATGGAATCTGTATCCAACCAATGATGTGTACATATGCAACAATATTTATATTTCAACCAATTTTAATTGTAATCTACCTAAACGACCATCACACAGCATTTAAAATATATTTATAATATTTTAAAATAGATCAGAGTTAGTAAATTTACTCACCTTCGCGCGTTAACCGTTAAATAACGATTTGCGTCGGTACATCGGATCAGACGTTATAATTTCCAATGAGCTTCCAATGGTTTTGAACCAGTTCTAATCCACTCGGTTGCCTTCATCCCTTCAGGGCTTCAGATCCACGCTCAGTCCATTACAACATTTCCTTTTCTTCTTCAGTAACATTTCTCTCCTCTTACTCACGCCCATAACTATACTTTTCGTTCTTTTCTTTGCGTGCGGGCTTACCTATCCATTTCATGCATACAACGTTGTTTGCCACTTTTTTTTCTTCTTTTCTATATTTTCTTTTTCTTATATATGGGCTTACTATAAAATAACACGGCCCAAATCCAAACTGAAGGAAGCCCGACCCGCATCTCACAGCAGTCCTCTTCGCCAGTTACCACTGTAACAACCCGTAAAATGCGAGCCAGTTTGAAATTTTTATTTTGGCAATTTTAGCGAATTTTGATTATTTAAAATGAATTATTTTAAATAAAAACGACGAGAAATTTATTTTGAATATAATTCGAACGAATATATTTATACGCGTCGTCGTAGGAATATAAATATTTATATATAATTATAAATAGAATTGAAAATGGCGCGGTAGTTCGAAAATTCGATTTCTAATTTCAAATGAATATACAGAATTCAATTTAAGTCAAAATTGAACGAAACAAGAAATATTTGAATCTGTATAACTATATCTTTGTAACGAAATTAGCAAACTGAGATTTCAGCTTAGAAATGATAAGATATGTCCAGTTTAAAATTAGAAATAGTCGCTGTGGAATTTATATATATTTTTATATATATAAGGCCCTTAAAAATAGCAATTTTGCAAATGACCTCGGATTTCGACGAAACCAGTTTTGTTGGGTCCGTGATGTCAAGTTATTGCTAGATTCCAAATTTCATAATTTTTCGAATCAATATGTGAGCGTGGCAAAGGAAAACGCGTTTGACCAGTTTCAGTTGATTTTAATCGACTGGAAATTGGCCATTTTTCCAACGGTCTCGGAATTCGACGAAACTAGTTTTGTTAGGACCGTATCGTCAATACGAAGCTAGAAAATATTTTTCGAGAATTTTTAGAGTTCATATGTGACCCCGGTAATTTGAAATGTACGTTTAAAATTCAATATAGCAATTTAAATGTAAATTCAACGGAAACTGATCGAAACAGCTGAATTGGCTTGAGTGGCATATCCCATTGTGTTCGGGATGGGGGTAATTAGCTAGGGACGGCAGGCGGTGGGTCTCGTTTCGAGTTCGAATGAAAAAGTTACTTTTAAAAAAAAATAAAAATAAAAAAATAAAATATATATTATTATATATCTTCATTTCACCCCCAATCCTTTTCATTCGTTCAGAATAAAATAAAAAAAAAAGGAGAGGAAGAAACCCGTTGACCCTCAGACCCCCCCCCCCTCAAATCGATCGCCGCCCACGCCTCCGCGCCTCAGGCAAACCCGCCCCCTCCTTTCCTCCCACCTCCACCTCAACGACGACTCCTCCCTCCTCTCGATTCCAGCGCGAGCCCCAACCCCCAGATCCGTTCACCGCCGCTGCTCGAGGGAAGCCACCACCTGCCGACGTCAGTAGCCGCCGGACCCCCCCCTGCGCACCCCAGCCCTACCTCGCCCCTGCGATGACGTGGACAAGCCCCCCCCACCTCGGCGTATACTGTAAGGTTTTTTTTTATTTTTTTTATTTATTATTTTTATTTATTCGATTTTAATTCTGAAAGAAAATACAGTAAATAATATTTGTATATATTTTGAAAATCAGTTTTGATTTAAACAAAACGTTGTTTAAAAGTCAGTTTTATTTATAGAAAATATTTTAGAAAAAAACTGTATTTTTGTTATATTTAAAAACTGATTTTATATTAAACTATAAAAGTTTCGATTTTTAAACTATAAAAGTTTCGATTTTTAAACTATAAAAGTTTCGATTTTTAAACTATAAAAGTTTCGATTTTTAAACTATAAAAGTTGCAATTTTTAAACTATAAAAGATTCGATTTTTAAACTAATAAAAATAGGATTTTTATATATTGAACTTCGATAGAAAAATAGGATTTTTTATATATTGAACTTCGATAGAAAAATATGATTTTTATATATTGAATAGCAAAGTAAAAATTCGATTTTTACATAGGTAGTGGCTACGGGCGACTAAAGTGAAAAGAGGCAGAACGAAGAAGATTTATATCAATGAAGAGCCGTGGAGCTAGGATAGCTATATGTGAGAATTTCTCACCTTTCAATTTTATTTCTAGTTATATATATATATACTAGGATGCAGACGGTGCTTAGTAGCACCCGACACAATCGTCCACAGACCATGGACTTGTTTGTTTGGCTGTTTGGTTATTGATTGTGATATTGGTTTGAATGTGGTTTGTGGTGTGAAAAATCGAATCGATACATTGGTTAGGATTAGACGTGCGCCGTTATAAGGCGAAGGAGTAAGGCTAGGTTAGACTCTTACTCCAAATTTTGTGGTTTGCATAATAAAATTGATATGATTGATGTGTGAATGGCGTGGGCCTTCACTAGACCGGGGATTAGGCTAGGCCTTGTCCCGTTTCTAGTATCGTGCCGTTATGCCGCCGAAATTTTCTAAAATACGTTAGAAAAATAAAAATATCATTTTATTGTGTAAATGAATTGAATAGAAATTCATAGGTTGAAATAAAATGTTTTATCGTTAAAAATATAAATTTTTAACGTGAAGTGAATAAAATAAAATATTCATTTATAAGCCGGACGATTTGTTTATGTACACCTATTTGAATGACATTGATTGGGACGATAAATTCTACACATCGCCCAACTGCACAAATAAAATATGCGTTTGATTGTTTGAAACCCCACACGGGTGTTGGGATGAAATTTGAAGTTCACTCATCCTGATTGATTAAATATGTCGATCGATTGATTGACAGGCTGTTATAAGCGTTAGATATCTTTATTTGATGCTTATACAGTGTAGTGCACTTTGGTTGATGGTTGATCATTTTTCAATGTTATTATATACATGTGTTGTGTGAAAATCCATATAATTAATTTTATATGGTAATTGATTGGGCCTCATTCCAGTTTAGAAATAGAAATATTTGAAATAGAATATTTGAAAATAGAAATTTATGAAGTCGTGTTGATTAGTTTGACGCCATTTTGACGTGAACGATATTTATATCGATTTTATTCATTTTGAAATGAATTGAAAACGAATTCAAAGTGAATTGAAAACGATTTCGAAATGAATTGAATTGAAAACGAATTCAAAGTGAATTGAAAACGATTTCGAATGAATTGAATTGAAAACGATTTCGAAATGAATTGAATTGAAAACGATTTCGAAATGAATTGAATTGAAAACGAATTGAAATGAATTCAAATTGAATTGAAATTTGAATTGAATAGAAATGAATTTTGAAACGAATTTATAAAGAAGAATTCAATTTTGATTTGAATTGAAAAGGAAGTTGAAATTGCTTTTGAAACGAATTTAAAACTATTTATATAATTCGTTTTAAATAGAAATCGATGAAGTATATATTATATATATAATATAATGGCCTGAATAGAACGCGCCGCGCCGCGGCAGTTCGTGAATTTCGACCATTTATTTCAAACGGACATTGCGGGAGATCCGACCGTCGGATTCTCCTAAAACCGGAACCGTTGGGTTCGTATCGAAAAGAGCTTTCTAATGAATGTTAGAAATTTGAAATCTAACGGTTGGATTTGGAGATACGTCCAAATCAAATTCGAAAAAGGTCGCTGTAAGTGCAGTTCGATGGCCGTTAATGGAAATCGACTGTACGGGCCTTGATAAAATTATTAAAAATAGTAATAATTTGTGTAAAATCATAAGAAATGATTTGGGAAGAATTGGGATGAAAAACTCCATATTTGAAAAGATAAAAATAGATTTTTATCGAAATGAACTAGTTTTGAACTAGAATTATAATTCTATTTATTTTTAAATAAATAAATTGAATTTGAAATGGTTTTGAAAATAACCAAAATTTCCAATGATTGCATTGGAGTGGATTTGAATCGAAATTGTCTTCGGAATATTTCGATGTTGGAATTCGTGATATTACAGATGTTGTTATGGAAATTTGAAAGATATATATTTGTATCGTTATTTCCAATACGACATTTGTTAGTCGTAGAATTCGATATTGAATATAAGCCGATATATTTTCTATTCAGAGCCTTGTATTGAATATCGAATGTGATTTGGGTTTGTCGTGAATGGTGTCTTCACTAACACTGTTCTTGAACCCAGTTGAGAAAAGATTAAATCTTTTTATTTAGATTTAATGAAGTGTACCAATTAAATGATATTTAATTGGAATTGAATTGGTATTGATTTTTGGGTTTATCGTGAACAGTGTTTTAAATAACACTTGTTCTTTAACCCGATAATTAATGGAATGTGATCTTGGGTTTATCGTGAATCGTGTTTTAAATGACACTGATTCTTTAACCCAGATAATGATTAAAACTAAGTGGAGTTTTAATGAATCTTTAATTAGATTTGAACGTGAAATTTAGAAACTAACTGTCGGTTAGCCAAGCAGAATGGTTTTCTGGATATTGATCTGATGTTGGTTTCGGCCTTCGGGGTTAATATTTGGGGAATTATTCTCTTGATTAATTTACGGTTAGTGACTAATGAATTGGAATGGGGCGTATGTTGTGTTTGTGTAACACTTATTTAAAATATACGCGAGTTATTCGGAAAGACCGGGTTCATCCCATTCTGAATAACTGATACGACGATAAGTCGAAGATGAAGACGATGGTCGAAGACCGGAGGTCTTCACGTCGTTTGGGTGATAACTGATGATCTTGATTGGGCTGTACACCCAAGAAGATGGAAACAGTTGGGGATCGTCCAGACGTACTTGGAGATCGATGGATATGCGGGGTACTAGGTGCCTCCGGTTTCGTTCAGCCCCAGAACGGACTTGTAAATGGACTGTGTGTCTGACATCGGATTTCATTCTGTGTGACTGATATCGGTTGCATAGGATGGTTTGCCTGTGTGGCATGCTAAGATGCAAATGATCGAGGCTTCTGTTGAAAAGCAAAGTCTTGTGGTGATGATTAAAGCACGGCCTTTGTGGCGTAGCTTTGTGTAACGTTTACTTCGCGAGTTTCACACCCGGTATGAACCAAAAACGGGAGACGGACCTCAGGGAGGGCATGCGTTTCCTTCTAGATAAAAAGTGGCGTCAGTGGTTTTACACGCCCTGACGAGTTTGACTTATGTGGTTGTTGCTGTTGCGAGGCGCCTCGGATTGATCGGTCGTTCTCGAACCGATGGAGTCATTTAGTTGGCTCATTTACGCCCCAAAGGGCGGGGAAACGTAGTGTTCAGGCATTTTAATCCACATCGGTGGACCGGCCCTGTCGCTCCAAGGGTCACTCGAGCTCTGATCCTGAGACATGGGCTAGATTGTCTCGAATAGGTTGAGGACTATCTTTTGCCTCGGTTCATAGACGGAAATCCAATTTCCAAATACGTGCCATTTGCGGTTTTATTTGTAAACCTATTTATGGCGACATAGTGGGATGGGGCGCTCATGCCGCCTATGATTGATACTTATGATTTGAAATTGTTTTATACATATAATAGTATCAAACGATTTGTTTTAAACGTATCAAGCATGTTTGGCTGTTATAAGGGAAAACCCTATCCTCGGCTGCGTTGCATTGTGTGATGGGACCTGGGTCTTATAACAGCTTCATTTTTCTTTATTTAGCATTGCGCTGTTTGTTTTATGCACTGGTATTCTTGGGAGGAAACCCGTTCCGTGTTATACGGCGTGGTCCCTTGATTTACCTAACTTTTAAAATAAAGATTAATAACTGTTTTAGTTCTCACACCAGTCACATGACTGACCTGGAGTTTATTGTTTTAACCTAAACTCTGGGTGCCCTTATTTTGACACGGGCAGCTAGTAGTTTTGGTTTTTGCAGATTTATATTCACAGGTTCCTGGTTTACAGCTGGAACGATATCCGGAAAGCTTTGTATCCGTATATCTCCTTCTAGTTGTGTATCGTATTATTTTCCGCTGCGTTGTATTTAAATGTAATTTAAATCTCTGGTATTTCTGTGTAATATTCATTTGTTTATACTCTGTATATTCTTGTAATCTGATGCATTGTTGTAATATACAATGAAACGTTCTTCTGTATGTGTTCTGCTGTGGTTTGTTCTCGAACTATCCGTCGCTTTCCTTTACGGGGAAGTTACGGGTCTTTACAGTTGGTATCAGAGCTTTGGTTTACAAAGCAGAGAACAAGGCACATTAGAACTATACGAAAGAATTCATCAGATATTGGATTAGTAATATCTAATGAGAATGACTCGTTAGAGATAGGATCAGTAGTATCCTAGAACGAGTGTGAAGAGTTTATTTTTAAAATAAAACAAATTTTTGTTTTGAAAATTTAAATCAATTATTCGTATTTGATTATTTATTTATATTGATGTGGACAATCCAGTATATATAGATTTTGCGTATACGTCTGATCCGCGTGTATTTGAAATTTTAATATACTGGATAGATATAGAATCACACTCTAGTCGCCCGGAGATAATTTTGGTAATGCGGCCGCATTATCAATATTTATATTCGTGTTTCGAAGGTGTGATATCTATATATTTCCATTAGACTGGTGTGAGAACCAAATCTTATATAGCTAGAACACTTTGTTGTGAATTGGCATCAAAAACAAGATTTTCTGTATATGTATCAAAATTATGAATTTGAAACGTTAAATTCACTAATTGATTGATGTTTGTGTTGTTTGTTCATTTGTTTGCTAATTTTGAACCATTATGCCTAATTGAACCAAATATTGAATTATATTGAAAAATTGGTTGCATTTGCTTGCATATACATATATATCTTTGAACAGGTCATAGCAAGGAGGCTAGAGCAGAGAATAAAATTTGTTTGCTCGACAAATAGGTACATGTTTACTACATAATTTCCTGTTTTGTTTGGGTGATGATGATTTTGTGAGCCTATTGGCTAGCCGCTTGGCTTTTTCTTTTTCTTTTGGAGATCTGAAGGACCGGGGAAGCTATTTGAAATTCCCCGATGCTCCCATTGCAGGGGAGGTTATGGCGAAATTTTTCGAAAATTTAGGGTGTTAGCCAAATTTTTGTAATTTTGAAAATTCTCAGAAACTAAAGAGTTGGAGAATGGAAGCCCGATCGATCGTAGAGTTGATTAATCAAACCACTTTCGACTTTGTTCCTTTTCGGGGACGAAAAGTTTTAAGTGGGGGAGATTGTAACAACCCGTAAAATGCGAGCCAGTTTGAAAATTTTATTTTGGCAATTTTAGCGAATTTTGATTATTTAAAATGAATTATTTTAAATAAAAACGACGAGAAATTTATTTTGAATATAATTCGAACGAATATATTTATACGCGTCGTCGTAGGAATATAAATATTTATATATAATTATAAATAGAATTGAAAATGGCGCGGTAGTTCGAAAATTCGATTTCTAATTTCAAATGAATATACAGAATTCAATTTAAGTCAAAATTGAACGAAACAAGAAATATTTGAATCTGTATAACTATATCTTTGTAACGAAATTAGCAAACTGAGATTTCAGCTTAGAAATGATAAGATATGTCCAGTTTAAAATTAGAAATAGTCGCTGTGGAATATATATATATTTTTATATATATAAGGCCCTTAAAAATAGCAATTTTGCAAATGACCTCGGATTTCGACGAAACCAGTTTTGTTGGGTCCGTGATGTCAAGTTATTGCTAGATTCCAAATTTCATAATTTTTCGAATCAATATGTGAGCGTGGCAAAGGAAAACGCGTTTGACCAGTTTCAGTTGATTTAAATCGACTGGAAATTGGCCATTTTTCCAACGGTCTCGGAATTCGACGAAACTAGTTTTGTTAGGACCGTATCGTCAATACGAAGCTAGAAAATATTTTTCGAGAATTTTTAGAGTTCGTATGTGACCCCGGTAATTTGAAATGTACGTTTAAAATTCAATATAGCAATTTAAATGTAAATTCAACGGAAACTGATCGAAACAGTTGAATTGGCTTGAGTGGCATATCCCATTGTGTTCGGGATGGGGGTAATTAGCTAGGGACGGCAGGCGGTGGGTCTCGTTTCGAGTTCGAATGAAAAAGTTACTTTTAAAAAAAAAAAATATATATATTATTATATATCTTCATTTCACCCCCCATCCTTTTCATTCGCTCAGAATAAAAAAAAAAAGGAGAGGAAGAAACCCGTTGACCCTCAGACCCCCCCCCTCAAATCGATCGCCGCCCACGCCTCCGCGCCTCAGGCAAACCCGCCCCCTCCTTTCCTCCTACCTCCACCTCAACGACGACTCCTCCCTCCTCTCGATTCCAGCGCGAGCCCCAACCCCCAGATCCGTTCACCGCCGCTGCTCGAGGGAAGCCACCACCTGCCGACGTCAGTAGCCGCCGGACCCCCCCCCCCTGCGCACCCCAGCCCTACCTCGCCCCTGCGATGACGTGGACAAGCCCCCCCACCTCGGCGTATACTGTAAGGTTTTTTTTTATTTTTTTTATTTATTATTTTTATTTATTCGATTTTAATTCTGAAAGAAAATACAGTAAATAATATTTGTATATATTTTGAAAATCAGTTTTGATTTAAACAAAACGTTGTTTAAAAGTCAGTTTTATTTATAGAAAATATTTTAGAAAAAAACTGTATTTTTGTTATATTTAAAAACTGATTTTATATTAAACTATAAAAGTTTCGATTTTTAAACTATAAAAGTTTCGATTTTTAAACTATAAAAGTTTCGATTTTTAAACTATAAAAGTTTCGATTTTTAAACTATAAAAGTTGCGATTTTTAAACTATAAAAGATTCGATTTTTAAACTAATAAAAAATAGGATTTTTATATATTGAACTTCGATAGAAAAATAGGATTTTTTATATATTGAACTTCGATAGAAAAATATGATTTTTATATATTGAATAGCAAAGTAAAAATTCGATTTTTACATAGGTAGTGGCTACGGGCGACTAAAGTGAAAAGAGGCAGAACGAAGAAGAATTATATCAATGAAGAGCCGTGGAGCTAGGATAGCTATATGTGAGAATTTCTCACCTTTCAATTTTATTTCTAGTTATATATATATATATATACTAGGATGCAGACGGTGCTTAGTAGCACCCGACACAATCGTCCACAGACCATGGACTTGTTTGTTTGGCTGTTTGGTTATTGATTGTGATATTGGTTTGAATGTGGTTTGTGGTGTGAAAAATCGAATCGATACATTGGTTAGGATTAGACGTGCGCCGTTATAAGGCGAAGGAATAAGGCTAGGTTAGACTCTTACTCCAAATTTTGTGGTTTGCATAATAAAATTGATATGATTGATGTGTGAATGGCGTGGGCCTTCACTAGACCGGGGATTAGGCTAGGCCTTGTCCCGTTTCTAGTATCGTGCCGTTATGCCGCCGAAATTTTCTAAAATATGTTAGAAAAATAAAAATATCATTTTATTGTGTAAATGAATTGAATAGAAATTCATAGGTTGAAATAAAATGTTTTATCGTTAAAAATATAAATTTTTAACGTGAAGTGAATAAAATAAAATATTCATTTATAAGCCGGACGGTTTGTTTATGTACACCTATTTGAATGACATTGATTGGGACGATAAATTCTACACATCGCCCAACTGCACAAATAAAATATGCGTTTGATTGTTTGAAACCCCACACGGGTGTTGGGATGAAATTTGAAGTTCACTCATCCTGATTGATTAAATATGTCGATCGATTGATTGACAGGCTGTTATAAGCGTTAGATATCTTTATTTGATGCTTATACAGTGTAGTGCACTTTGGTTGATGGTTGATCATTTTTCAATGTTATTATATACATGTGTTGTGTGAAAATCCATATAATTAATTTTATATGGTAATTGATTGGGCCTCATTCCAGTTTAGAAATAGAAATATTTGAAATAGAATATTTGAAAATAGAAATTTATGAAGTCGTGTTGTTTAGTTTGACGCCATTTTGACGTGAACGATATCTATATCGATTTTATTCATTTTGAAATGAATTGAAAACGAATTCAAAGTGAATTGAAAACGATTTCGAAATGAATTGAATTGAAAACGAATTCAAAGTGAATTGAAAACGATTTCGAATGAATTGAATTGAAAACGATTTCGAAATGAATTGAATTGAAAACGATTTCGAAATGAATTGAATTGAAAACGAATTGAAATGAATTCAAATTGAATTGAAATTTGAATTGAATAGAAATGAATTTTGAAACGAATTTATAAAGAAGAATTCAATTTTGATTTGAATTGAGAGGAAGTTGAAATTGCTTTTGAAACGAATTTAAAACTATTTATATAATTCGTTTTAAATAGAAATCGACGAAGTATATATTATATATATAATATAATGGCCTGAATAGAACGCGCCGCGCCGCGGCAGTTCGTGAATTTCGACCATTTATTTCAAACGGACATTGCGGGAGATCCGACCGTCGGATTCTCCTAAAACCGGAACCGTTGGGTTCGTATCGAAAAGAGCTTTCTAATGAATGTTAGAAATTTGAAATCTAACGGTTGGATTTGGAGATACGTCCAAATCAAATTCGAAAAAGGTCGCTGTAAGTGCAGTTCGATGGCCGTTAATGGAAATCGACTGTACGGGCCTTGATAAAATTATTAAAAATAGTAATAATTTGTGTAAAATCATAAGAAATGATTTGGGAAGAATTGGGATGAAAAACTCCATATTTGAAAAGATAAAAATAGATTTTTATCGAAATGAACTAGTTTTGAATTAGAATTATAATTCTATATATTTCTAAATAAATAAATTGAATTTGAAATGGTTTTGAAAATAACCAAAATTTCCAATGATTACATTGGAGTGGATTTGAATCGAAATTGTCTTCGGAATATTTCGATGTTGGAATTCGTGATATTACAGATGTTGTTATGGAAATTTGAAAGATATATATTTGTATCGTTATTTCCAATACGACATTTGTTAGTCGTAGAATTCGATATTGAATATAAGCCGATATATTTTCTATTCAGAGCCTTGTATTGAATATCGAATGTGATTTGGGTTTGTCGTGAATGGTGTCTTCACTAACACTGTTCTTGAACCCAGTTGAGAAAAGATTAAATCTTTTAATTTAGATTTAATGAAGTGTACCAATTAAATGATATTTAATTGGAATTGAATTGGTATTGATTTTTGGGTTTATCGTGAACAGTGTTTTAAATAACACTTGTTCTTTAACCCGATAATTAATGGAATGTGATCTTGGGTTTATCGTGAATCGTGTTTTAAATGACACTGATTCTTTAACCCAGATAATGATTAAAACTAAGTGGAGTTTTAATGAATCTTTAATTAGATTTGAACGTGAAATTTAGAAACTAACTGTCGGTTAGCCAAGCAGAATGGTTTTCTGGATATTGATCTGATGTTGGTTTCGGCCTTCGGGGTTAATATTTGGGGAATTATTCTCTTGATTAATTTACGGTTAGTGACTAATGAATTGGAATGAGGCGTATGTTGTGTTTGTGTAACACTTATTTAAAATATACGCGAGTTATTCGGAAAGACCGGGTTCATCCCATTCTGAATAACTGATACGACGATAAGTCGAAGATGAAGACGATGGTCGAAGACCGGAGGTCTTCACGTCGTTTGGGTGATAACTGATGATCTTGATTGGGCTGTACACCCAAGAAGATGGAAACAGTTGGGGATCGTCCAGACGTACTTGGAGATCGATGGATATGCGGGGTACTAGGTGCCTCCGGTTTCGTTCAGCCCCAGAACGGACTTGTAAATGGACTGTGTGTCTGACATCGGATTTCATTCTGTGTGACTGATATCGGTTGCATAGGATGGTTTGCCTGTGTGGCATGCTAAGATGCAAATGATCGAGGCTTCTGTTGAAAAGCAAAGTCTTGTGGTGATGATTAAAGCACGGCCTTTGTGGCGTAGCTTTGTGTAACGTTTACTTCGCGAGTTTCACACCCGGTATGAACCAAAAACGGGAGACGGACCTCAGGGAGGGCATGCGTTTCCTTCTAGATAAAAAGTGGCGTCAGTGGTTTTACACGCCCTGACGAGTTTGACTTATGTGGTTGTTGCTGTTGCGAGGCGCCTCGGATTGATCGGTCGTTCTCGAACCGATGGAGTCATTTAGTTGGCTCATTTACGCCCCAAAGGGCGGGGAAACGTAGTGTTCAGGCATTTTAATCCACATCGGTGGACCGGCCCTGTCGCTCCAAGGGTCACTCGAGCTCTGATCCTGAGACATGGGCTAGATTGTCTCGAATAGGTTGAGGACTATCTTTTGCCTCGGTTCATAGACGGAAATCCAATTTCCAAATACGTGCCATTTGCGGTTTTATTTGTAAACCTATTTATGGCGACATAGTGGGATGGGGCGCTCATGCCGCCTATGATTGATACTTATGATTTGAAATTGTTTTATACATATAATAGTATCAAACGATTTGTTTTAAACGTATCAAGCATGTTTGGCTGTTATAAGGGAAAACCCTATCCTCGGCTGCGTTGCATTGTGTGATGGGACCTGGGTCTTATAACAGCTTCATTTTTCTTTATTTAGCATTGCGCTGTTTGTTTTATGCACTGGTATTCTTGGGAGGAAACCCGTTCCGTGTTATACGGCGTGGTCCCTTGATTTACCTAACTTTTAAAATAAAGATTAATAACTGTTTTAGTTCTCACACCAGTCACATGACTGACCTGGAGTTTATTGTTTTAACCTAAACTCTGGGTGCCCTTATTTTGACACGGGCAGCTAGTAGTTTTGGTTTTTGCAGATTTATATTCACAGGTTCCTGGTTTACAGCTGGAACGATATCCGGAAAGCTTTGTATCCGTATATCTCCTTCTAGTTGTGTATCGTATTATTTTCCGCTGCGTTGTATTTAAATGTAATTTAAATCTCTGGTATTTCTGTGTAATATTCATTTGTTTATACTCTGTATATTCTTGTAATCTGATGCATTGTTGTAATATACAATGAAACGTTCTTTTGTATGTGTTCTGCTGTGGTTTGTTCTCGAACTATCCGTCGCTTTCCTTTACGGGGAAGTTACGGGTCTTTACAACCACTCTTCCACTGCCCCATTTATCATTGCCATGAAAACTATCGTCCTCCCCTTCTTTCTTTTATGCAAATCATTTGCTTTTTAATGTATGCAAATTCCAACTACGACCTCCCTGTATAAACCCCAACGTGCCTTCTGTATTCCCATTTACCCAATCGTCATTTTCAACTTTACTCCTACTTCCCTTTAAAGCTTTCTTTCATGACAAATATGGTTCCAGATCTTTAACCAGAAGCCAACGCCATTTTTGAAATCTTGGAGGCTTCCATTCACTTCAGCAAATATCCTTCCACTTCTCTTGACTAATGCAAGTTCCCCACCTCTTCTACTTACTTTACCAGAAATAATGACAGCACTTTCCCATGCCATCTTTCATTCTCCTGTGCAAGTGCCAGCACCTCACTCCTTTCCAAATGAATGACTTCACTATAATTAAATCAGGCTCCAGTATTTATTCATGTAACTAAAACCTGCTTCTCCCTTTATTCATGTACACACCCTCCACGTGACTTCCCCATCAGTTTACAGTCCTCGAACCATGTCCGGCCTTCACGTTGCCATCAGTAACTCAACGCCATCCCTACGTTACTGCATACATCAACACTAAGACAGCCACTCGTCGGAAACCGCTCTCTGACTGCCTGTACAACTCCTATCGTCCCATCTAACTCCAGCATACTTCTTCACAGTACACCTTCCCGAGCTCCTCTCACCAACGTATTGAACGTACCCAACGTCCGGCGAAAAACTCGCCTTTGCCTCCCTCCCGAGGACACGGTTGAACGGAAAATGCGGCTCCGAACTGACGACGGTGAAGCAATGTTTGAACGGATGTGAAAGGGCATATATTATTATGAAGAGGCGTGATTTCGGTTTAACAGGAATGAAGTGCTTGCAGCTCAAATTGAAAGGAAGAGAAATATTTCATTGTTTATGTTTTTGGTGAGAAAGTTGTTGGACGGTGGGTATTTGTATATACATGAAACTTAGCAACCACGTAGTAGGATCATAGGGTAGGGAAGTAGTTTATATTTCCAAAGTGTTTATATTTCCAAAGTGTAGCTGTTGGCATAAGTAATGACCTGACTTCCTTCGCCATGAAGCTTGCAGATTTTACGTACCTTGATTTGCCAAGACACGTATAACCTAGGGTAGGGACTGCCCATAAGTCTACAATATTTCTTAAGTAAGAAGTATGTATTTGATTATTTTTTTCATTGTTTGGGGTTAGTGACTCCTTATTTGCTTACGTTTACTTAAATATTATCGTTTATAATTATGTGACCAACTCTTTAATCCCTTACTTCAGCTTTAAGTGTGCGTGGAGTAATTACTTCATAGGTCTACCATCTTATTTTTATGTTCCTCCACGGCAAAAAGATGGCCTACGAAAGCCTTAGCTGCTAAGTATTTATAGTAGCTGATATTTAATGGCAAAACAAACGAGGTACAGATAGGTGGTGGAAATTTTAAATTAGCTGAGCGCGAGAGAGTATGGTCTGCAGTGATGATTTTCCGTGTCTTAGGTTTGTAGCTGTATGGAGTAGCTGATCAAAATGTTTCGTATATATATATATATATATATATATATATATATATATATATATGCTTGTCTTATTCAAGTTTCAATGAAACCTCTTGAATTTGCCATGCTTCAATCAACGTATTAATTCTCATTATGTTGGTCTATTTATTTTCATATTTTTATATAGTTATTATGTCTGTATATTTAACATGGATGTGGAACCGGTTACAACGAACACCATTTATTTATTTCCTGACTGCTATGGAAAGAACCCTTTTTTTTTAGAGTGTGCTTTGGAATACTGGAAGGGTCGATATTCTTCCTTATTGTTTTTTTGTCCTATCTTCATCCATACAGTCGTGTCCAGCGAGGTTCCACGATTCCAAAAATATAATCATATCGGTAAGTTAACTCATATTGTGAAACCCAAAAATATTGATATAGGGTGCGAAATACTCCAAATAAAAAGTTGTGTACTTAATTAATTAAAAATTACAGTAAAATTCTAAAAATTAAATTATCACTACGTCTCAAAAGAATCTTGTCCAAATTCGAATCTGATATTTGAATATATTTAAATAACCGTTATGGCAAAAACGATTATGCCGCTGCTTTTATGAATATTTAATTTGTACATAACTTACAATATATAATCCGAAATCTCGATTTTCACTTCCATTAGAAATATATAGTTCAATGGATTCGAACTTTTCTTATTTCGAAGAAATCCGATTAATAACAAATCCTGTACACTCAGTTGAAGTTCAGAACGTTAAATTACGAACTACCGTGATATTACGGGCTCGATTATATTTAATATATATATCTTTATACGTTCAACTTCATTTTACTTAATATATAAATCCACTTATATTACGAATTCAATATTTAAACTGATTTAAATATTCAAATATAAACCGATAAAAATGCGGGACGTTACAGATATGGTAAATTGGATTTGGGTTTGTCGTGAATGGTATCTTCATTAATACCGTTCTTAAACCCAGTTATGAATTGGAATTATTCTTTTAATTAAGGTTTGGGGAGAGTTTTACAATTATTTATTTAAATTGGAACTGAATGGAATTCGATTAATAATAACCGAGATGAGTTTGTATGAAGGAAGGCTTTTACTATTTATGGAATTTAAAAGGCCTTGCCCATATTTCACTTATAGTACTAGTCTGATATGGAAATTTATGTTGATTATAAATTGTTTAGATTTTCATGAAGTTTCCATATTAATAGAAGATGATTTTGGGTTTATTTTGAACGGTGTTTTTACATGATATTTGTTCTTTAACCCAAGTAAAGGCGAGATAAATTTCCTAAAGTTGAAAAATCATTATGTAATGATTTTTGAAGATTAAAACTAAGCTAGAGTTTTAATAAATATTTAATTATATTGGAAATTGAATGAGATAATTAAATTTATCAAATAAGAGAAATGATCGAGATGGACTATTACCAATTTTACTCCATGCGATAGTTAAATCTTTAATTAGATTTGAAACGATAAATGGTAATTAAAATTACCGATAACACTACAGGTGTTAAATATGGAGTACCACTAGTTTTGCTTCATAAGATGAATTGGTTGGGATTGGGAATATTAAAATAAATTACTACTTCGGTAAGGCTCGATAATCCCGACTAGTTTTGGATCTTGATTTAGTTTATGTTGTGAAAAGATAAAATGGAATCTTTTGAAATGATATCAAAGGAAGATTAAACTATAAGTTTAAAAGAATTTATCTTTGATAAATTTAATGGGAATCTTTCCCAAAGATGATGAAAATTGAATTAAAAATATTCTGGACTGGAATGAGATGTGTGTTATTTTTGTATATCACATGGTTATAAGATGCGCGAGTTATTTGAAAAGACCGGGTTTAACCCATTCTGAATAACTGTTACGATGACTAAAAGTCAAAGGTATGAAGATGTGGTTGAACCGAAGATCTTCACATCGAATGGATGATTAGTGATGTCTTGATTGGGCTGATCCCCCGAGACAAGGTAATAAGTAGTGATCATCCAAACGTACTTGGAGATCAACCGGATGTGCGAGGACTTCTCCCTCGTATTGGACATATGAGACGAGCAATAAGGTGCCTCCGGTTTCATTCAAACCCAGAATGGACTTGTAAATGGATTATGTCTGATATTGTATTGTGTGCTAGTTGATCTCTACTAAAATATATATGTTTGGTGACATAGAATTTATTCTCTTGCTTAACACCCTACTCTAAGACGTACGAGCTTAGAGTTTATATACTGGCAGAAATCAATGGTATGGTATGGATTGACAATGTGGCATGTTAAGATGCAAGTGATCAAAGCTTTTGTTGAAAAGCAGGGCCTTGGGGTTGATGATCAAAGCATAGATTATAATTCGCGAGCCTCACTCCCCAGTATGAATAAAAACGGGATATTGACAGCAGGGAGTGCATGTGTTTCTTTCTAGCTAGAAGTGGTGTCATGGTATGGAGCCCAGACATTTTTACTTATGTGGATGTTGGATTGTGAGACGCCTCGGATATAGAGATGACTAAAAGGCTCGAGTGATTAGTCCGATAAACGTATTGTTCAGGAATAACAAATCCTCAAAAGTAAGAGAGGACCGACCCTAAAGATCCAAGGGTTGCCCACAGGTGTGATTCTGAGACATGTGCTAGAGTGTCTCAAATAGGTGAGGAAGATCCCTTGCCTCGACTCATATATGGAATCCAATTTCCAATACGCGACTTTCGGTTTAGTTGTAAACCTATATGGCGACATAATATATGGTAACAATGCCGTCTATGATTGATACATTCATATTCGAAGTTGTTTTATATACTATGCACTTATAGTAATATCAAAAATGATTTGTTTTAAAGCGTATCAAGCATGTTTGGCAATTATAAGGTAAAACTCTATCCTTCGGTTGCGTTGCATTGTGTGATGGGACATGAGTCTAATAATAGCATCATTTTTCCAAAAAGCAATGCGTTGTTTATAAATTGTTTTATTTTATGGTATTCATGGGAGTAAACCCGTTCCGTGACATATGTCATGGTCCCGTGATTTACCCTATTTAAAGTAATGATTTAATAACTGTTTCAAATTCGCACACCAGTCCCATGACTGACCTGGAGTTTATTGTTTTTTCCTAAACTATGGGTGCCCATATTTTCAACACGAGCAGCTTGTAGTTTTGGTTTTGCGGACTTCTGTTTAACAGGATCCTAATTTACAGCTGGAGCTATATTCGGTAAGCTTTGTATCCGTGTATTTCTTTCACTTGTGTTAGTTTATGTATTTCCGCTGTGCATTGTATTTATACATTTTTATTTCCACTGCTATGTTAATTATTATTCTCTGATATTGTTTTTCCGCTGTGTAATATTTATTCATACTATGATATTCTTGTACTCTGATGTAAATTGTTGTAATAGCAATGAAAAGTTCTCATGTTTGTGTTCTGATGCATTGTGTTCTCAACGCAATCTGCATTCCAGTTTGGTCCAGGCCAGACTGGGATTTCGGATCGCTTCAAAAAGGCTAGGAGAAACGAATTCCTCTTCCATCAAACGTAATTCCTTGAAAAGATCGTCTTATGTGATCTGCTAGGCATACTCTGTCAGACATTCGTCTATACAAGTTGTCATGGGACTGGACAAACCGAAGGCACTATCCTATAAACATAATAGCCCTTGCACTTTATTCTATTTTCAATTATCTTCAAACAATCTAATTCGCAATGCCTATGCCTATTTCGGATAATAAATCCAGCTGGTCTCTCCGTATTGACATCGATGGTCAAAACTTCGATAGTCGGTTATTTAACTATCGAAGAAAAACAAACACCCATCCAAATTTCTAACTGGAAACATTGTTGACTAAGCATCAAATAACAACTGACCCTTTTTAATTAACATTTCATTAATCAAACCATTTCCCAAATTCCTTTCGATATTCTTGCCCGAATATTTTCTAAAGCTTTTCCCTCTTACCCTTATATGGAAAATTTTCCATATTCCCTCTTTTTATTTTCTAAACTAAGAAAATACCTTCTTATTTATAACTGGAAAACATTTCCAATTACATATTCCTTCTACGAAACCATTCATTTTTATATACAGAAAAATATTCTTCATTTTATTTGGGAAACGTTTCCAAGTTACATTTACTTGGGTTAAAACGAATGATGCGTAAAACATCGTTACAACAACCCAAAATACTACATTCAATTTAAATATATTTAACGTCGATCTTCGAGAGTAAATCTTTTTATTTATTGATTAATAATGAAATCAATCAAGTTGGGGTATAATTGCCTCTCTGACCTTGACTGAATAACATTCTTAACTTCAAAATAGATAAGACCACTTATCTCGAATAATCAACATCATATATAGCCAATTACCCATATTTAAACGTGCAAACGTTTCTCTTTCTATTCTTACCAGGTTCAAATTTATAGATTTCATTTTTGTTTATAATATTCTATTTTAAGTTCGTTTCCTTATCGAATTTTATATATATTGTAAAGTCCTGCTTTTTTGACCGCTTCAAACTGGTAATTAAACAAACTTAAAATGTTCAAACCGACATATAATTATTTGGCTTACAGAGTTTAAAACAGAACAAATAGATAACACAAAATTAAACAAAAAAATAAAACTTTTATATATTAATTAGAATTTTGATATAATATTTATTAATATAACGGAATTTAAAATACAATTTGAATATATGAAAAATATTGCTGTTTTAAAACTTCAGAGTGCGCACGTCTTCGGAATCCCCAGCTTCTCCAATCTTTGAATCCTAAGATGTAATCTTTAATTCTGTAACTTTAGGGTCTAACCTGAGTGTTCCATGCAAACACATAAAACACTCGAGTCAGGATTAAACTTATTTCAAGTCTACAAACTTAGAATAACACATAAGTATAATCAGTTTAATCCTAACAATTTATTAATTGTTTCGAGCATATTACCCATGAACTGCCAAATATACAAAATTAGAGCAATTTACGTGTGTCAGATAAAAGCATGTATAGCAGCAAGAGGCGGCATGTTACACAATCCGGTAATATTTCAAAATTCAAGATATAGTATGAAAATGTATTCAATTCCATGCGTGAAGCATGATCTTAGATTCAAGGAAAATGCCACAGCAACTTTTTGACAACAGTATCAAAACTCGTGCCAAAATCAATAACCAAGAGTAAGGAATTAGCAGCCCCCATGTGTATATAGGCCCTAGTTCAAACAGTTTAACAAAGAGAGAGTGGCATATAGGAAACATGAAAAATAAATCGTGGAATGACGACGAATAAGTGGTTAATTACAATGCAAAATACTACATGAAAGTAACATGTATCAGGGTACATGCGCTAGTCATCGCAATTGTCAAACACTTCTTCTGTTTGCAAGATGAAGGGTGTACTATGAATAAGCACCAGGGACAAAGCATGCATGAAGAATGCAAATAAATGAGGATCTCAAGCCCAAAAGAAATATGGTTTTAATAGAGAAATACTGGGCACAAAAACAACATGAATGCTGGAATAGCAAAATGATCCAAGTCACATTACGATGTCAATTATATAGGACTGTACTGGTAAGACGCTTAAAACCATATGGGGTGCATTCACGACAAAAGCCACTGCATACATATATGGCACCAGGTGAATCGAACTATGCATGGTTGTGAGAATTCAGCTAAGCAACACTCATGTATATAGTTCCATATAGACCGTCTTATAGCAACATAGGCTAACTTTTAAGTGTATTTTACATATTCAAACCGTATTTCGGTGAAGGCAACATGGTTTCAAAAGTCAACATTACGAGGAATGTTCATATAAGATCCTAACGTGCCATCAACTGATATTTTTGGAATACTAAGGCTCAGGCATAACCAAGGTAACCTTAAGACACAAAGTGGTCAAACAGTATAGCGGAACAAATAAGGTCGGAAAGGGGCTAGCCACAAGTACATAGTTTAAATAATCGGGTACCAATGATGAGGACACACACACACACACAGATATATATATATATATATCTGTATGTATGTATGCGTTGGCCTGTGAATTAATTTCCCATAATAGAAATACAAAGGTACAGGCATGGGCAGCCAAACAACAATCAAGACAACCAATGTAAATATCGAAATGTAGTAATACAACAACCCACACTAATCATACTTAGTGCTATGCAAAGAAGAAACTTGAAACAAGTCAATCATGAGATTATACTAACCTGCAACAATGATGACGAATAGAGCCGGAGCTTGGATAGGCGCTGGTGATGGCAGTGCTCGCTTGGCACGATAGTAGTTGGTTGCAAAGAGACATGGTAGCTCAGTGACTAGCTTCGAAAAGAAAGTCAGTGACTTCAGGAAAATAGGTTACGGCAAAAATTGGGGAAGTAGCAGGTGGAAGCTTCAGGTAGTCGTCAGGGCTCAGACCGGTGGTGGAATCAGGTGAGGGGATACTCAACTATCTTTGGCGGAGCTCAGAAATTGTCATGACCTAGGTGGTGAACTCCAGTAGTGCGCCGATTTGCGAGGAAAATGATCGCAATTGGTCACAGGTTGGCGGTGGAGTACAAATTCAAGGCAGCGCCGATGATCTAAACTCGGCGATGGCTAGAATCTTGATGGTCATGATTTGGGTGAGCTAGGGATTCGACCAATTGAAAAAAGTGGAAACGGAAAATGATTTATGTTGAGGGAAAGGGAATGAGGCATGTGATTTAAAGGAGAAAAATTTAGGGATAAGAATGAAGTAATATCAAATAGGCGTAGGGTAGCGACGATTTTCAGATGTAGGTCGGTGTAGATTTATCTGAGATAGGTTTATATTTGGTTTAATTTAATATAAAATCTTACTGTGAAATATCCTTGAATGCTCAAAATTCGTACCGCTAGTACAATCTCCAAAAGCGACAAAATTATACATACCTCTCCGTCTTCGCGTTTTGAATCCAATAAAATTAGTTTGGTTGTAATCTGACTTTATTTGTATACGACATTATTTAAATTTTATATTATTTATTGGTTCACCAATTTTATTCTGTTTGTTCACAAAACAACTCCGTTCGATTTCAAATCTGAAACGTTAAGTTTCAATTTCTTCATATATATGAATGCACACATATTCAAGCCAATTTTCCATATATTTCAACAAATAAAATTTCCAGTTTATTTAACGTTAATAACATTTATCTTTAAATTCAACCATTTATATTTTCAATCCAATTTCAAACCCAATTTAAATATCCAACCAAATTTAATTAAAATATTCAACAGTAAATATTTGATTCATAACCAACCATTCTGAATTAAATATTAAGTTCAATTCTTACTCAAAACAATATATTTGATTTTTAATTTCTTACCCAAGTATCAATATAAAATTGATTTTAATTAATTCCATATTCTAGTTATCAAAATTTCTAGGATGTTACATTCTTCCCCCTTAAAAAATTTCATCCTCGAAACAAAGAGATCGTTAGAGTTATACCTATGTATACTTCAAATTTTCATGTTTATGTAAAAAATAACCACAACTAATTTAAATATCGATATTTAAGTCATCGACCCTCTTGGTTTATCCATCATATTCAATTAACATGGAAAATCAAATTTCCTTTCTTATAGTTGGAGATCAATTTTGATCAAATACGATTTTCTTTATCTTCCGAGTTGGGTTTTATTTATTTCCATGCTTTTAGACTATATTTAATTCTCTTAGACCAATTTCTTTCTCATATTGTTTTGATGTATCTCCCAATTCCTCATTCTATCTTATCTTCTAAGAGACTCAAAATCATATAATTTCTTTAGAAAACTAATATCTTTTTAGATTTCAATTTCGACATAAGTTGAATTTATGCTTCTCAAATTATCCTAAATCTCTTTATAAACCTCATCTGTTAATGTTGACTTATCCATTGTTGCACTTATCTCCTTACAATCCAAGTTCAATCCAATCTCCTTAAATTCAATCCATTTAATCTTTTCCAACACTCATTGAAGAGTGTAAATAGCATCTCCTCTTCAAGTCAATAATTTGTAAATTAAAAGCTTAAAAATTTCAAAAATACGAAATCTTTTATTAACTTTATACATAACACGAAATTCACACATAAAATATTTGTATTATTACTCCAAAGCTATGGACTTGAACTTCTTCGAAATCCTTTTTCTTAACTTATTAAGTTAGGTATATCTTAGTTTCAAATTATTTATTGAAAATACTTGATAACTCGAAGTTTGACAGTCTATTGTCGTTCTCACAGATGTTTGGCATACGCTGGCCAGGGGCACGACTAAAATCTCCAAGTACTAAATATCCTTGCTTCAACTCCCAATGAAAATATTTCAAAAATTCTCTTTTTATTTGAAATAAAACAGATATGGAAAGTACCAATGTGTTGTTGATTGTTCATGAATCGCAGATACACAATGGTTTCTTCTGAATCCCCCAGAAAACATCTGTATCCGTAGAAAATCACTTCCTTATGAATTTCGTCATGCACAGATCAAAAAATACATTTAAGAAACAAAAGAAAATCTGAGGTCTCTGAGCGTTGGATGCTCTATCTTAGGATCACGAAAACAAATCATCAAATTATGAAGATAAATCAAGTCACAATGACAAATCAAATCACGAAGACAAATCAAGTCATGAACACAAAGTGCTGCATCAAACAGGTGCTCAATATCACTAAGATATTCAAACATCGCACGTCTCCATTCTACCTTTAGTAACTTTAATGGTTACATCAATTTCACTTGTAGATATGCCATGTGGACATCGGGTATACAATGGTTACACCTGGTTCCCCCAGGAAACATCCATACCAGTATGCTTCCACAGCTCTACGAATTACGCCATTATACAATGACTGTAGATCGCAGTAGACACAATGGTTACACTTGGTTCCCCCAAGAAACATCCGTCCACCGCAGGCCGTCTATAACCCTACGAATTTCTCTACACGGTCGCATTCTTCCAGGAACTATGAAAACTCATGAGTTTTATGTTCGGCCAACATACTACCACTAGTAGCACATCTCAACTAAGCTCAAGATTCAAAGGAGAAGGAAGGTACTTTCCTTATCTTGATTTAAAAACATATGATACTATGTACATATATTACTTTATGTCACTTTCCATATATCTCGTACTCATGAAGATTGACATAAAATTTTCTCATCATATTTTCCAAGTCATGTTTTTCAATCTATCATTCTTATAAATCTTGTCATATAAGATTTTTATCTCAATCCATTACCTTCCCAATTAATAGTTTTCGAATTTTCTATATTCTTGAAAACTCCTATATCCAATATCTAAAATAGAATATCTTCAAATTTCCATTCAAATATCAAAATTTTAGTTTTGATCTCTTAATCACTTCAGATATTTAATATCTTTTCAAACTCAGATTTACGAACCTATTTATAAACCAAATTTTCTTCCAAATTTCCAATTATTAAGTTCATCACTTAATTCAAATCTTTATGTTTTTCAGAATTTCTCATTCTTATAACAAATTTCTCATTCACGCATTATTACCCTTCCACATTCACATCCTTTGACCGTAAATTGGTAATCAAACAACTCCCTAAGTATCAACCTCGACGGTCGAAACCAACATCAGATCAACACTTAGAAAGTCATCCAACTTGAACAGTCTCCAATCAGTTTCCAATTTCCTTAATTCTCTTCTCATATTCCAAAATTAATGTAACAACCCAAAAAATCAATGCCAATTAAAAATTTTTAATTTGGCTATTTTAATGAATTTGGAGTAATTGAAATAATTTATTTTAATTAAATAAAGAGTTAGAAATAGCGCGGTAGTTTAAAATTTTGAATTCGAACTTTGACTGAATGTACAGGATGCAAAATAAAGAGGATTTTAGTGAAACAAAAAAATATTTAAATCTTTTTGAAAATATCTTTCTAACGAATCTGAAAAATCAAAATTTCATAGCGGGAATCAAAAGTTATGGCCAGTTGAATATTCAAAATGGTCGCTGTGGAATAAATGTGGCTCTTTAAAATAGCAATTTTGCAAACGACCTCCGTTTTCATTGAAACTAATTTTGTTGGATCCGGAATGTCAATTTATTGCTAAGTTTAAAATTCCAGAATTTTTGGATTTGATAGGTGAGCGTGGCGAAAGAAAACGTGTTTTGTCAGTTTCAGTCAATTTGGATCGACCAGAAAATCGCCATTTTTCGAATAGTCTTCAAATTCGACGAAATCAGTTTTGTTGGGACCGTATCGTCCCAACATAGCTAGATTTATTTTTCGGGAATTTTTAGAATTAGTATGTGGCCCTGGCAAATTAAAATGTATGTATAAATTAGAATTTGAATGTTTTTTATTTTAATTTGAAGAATAACTGACTGAAACAGTCGAATGGGCTTACGAAACATATTCCATTGTGTTCGGAATGGGGGTATTTAGCTAGGGGCGATAGTCGTTGGGTTTGGATTGGAGTTCGTATAAGAAAACCCTAATTTTCAAGTTAATATATATATATATACCGACCAATTAAATAATTCCATTCATTATTTTATTTCCAGTTAAAATCAAGAAAACTCTCGTTATCATTTCGACCGACGGCGCAACCCATTTCCCTTATTCCTGGCCAATTTCCGGTAAATCCCTTCACCATTACACCTCGCCTCCGTTGAACTTTTTGTAGTACTCCCTCCCCTTTTCAAATCAAGACTGGTTGCACCACCCCTCGTCGCTCCATCGTTGAGAACCGCCACCTTGAAGTTGTCCTCTTCGAGCCACCGCCGCCTCTAATTCCGACCATCGAGTTCACCCCCCCCCCCCCCCCTCGAACATCGATTTGCGCCTCTCCCTCCTCTAATGTGGTACAACCCGATTCTCTCCTAGTGTTGCGGATTGAATGTAATTTCAAAACCTAGTTTTGAATGCAAACTGAAGTATATGGCTTGGTTTATTTTAAAGGTCCGTGACACTTTTAATTCATTGCAAAATCATTTTTGTTTATGAAAATCGTATCTTTTTCATACGATAACGAAATTCGACGAAATAGGAGACATCGGACTTGTAGCGACGTCATCTACATTCTAAAAGAAGCTAGAACGTATTCCGAGCTTGCTACAATTTCAGAAGGATTTAAAACCAAAATGAGATTTCTAAATTCAAATTGGATTGAAATAACAATGTATAAATTATATAAGCGAAGTATAAATTATATACGCATTGTATACCTCATACAAGTGATGTATAAATTGTATATGCGTTATATATACCATATATAGCGATATGGGATTGAAATGGAAATATATATGTTTATATATATATATATATATATATATATATATACTCCCCTCGTCCACAAACCATGGACGATATATATTGTTTGCATTGTGGTTTGGAATGGTTGAATATAACTGTTTGTGGTTGAAAACGAATTGGAATTGTTTGTGGAAAATTCATATGAGATGAAATTGATCTTAGATCATTTAGATATGCCCCTTATGGAACGTCGCGAGGCCTAAGGTAGCGTGAGGAGCCGTACTTGGGGTCGTCCCGGTTTTAAACCCCTACCGTTATGCTGCCGAAATTTTCTGAAATCTTCATGTGTTTGAATTTTATTCATGTATTGAAATATATTCATGTGTTGATAATATATTCATGTGTTAATAATATATTCATGAAGTTCTGTAAAATGTTTATATAATAAAAATCACATTTTTATTATGTGTATGAAGTATATAAAATATTCATGTTAGAAATAAAATAGTTATACAATAAAAATCACATTTTTATTGTATAGTTGAGTTGCTTAAAATACTTAAGTGTTGAATAAAATAGTGAAACAATAAAATTAACATTTTTATCACGTATATGAAGTTCTAAAAATAATCACGTGCAAAATAAAACAGTGGAACGATAAAAATCACATTTTTATCATGTAAGCGAGTCACTAAAAATACATATGTGTTGAAATAAATATTTGTTCGCTATAAATATTGTTTTTAACATGTTTATGAACTAAATAAAATAGTTATGAATTGAAATATATTTTTGTTCGCCTAAAATATCATTTTTACACGATGTATGAAGTGTTAAAAATAACACGTGTTGAAATAAATATTGGCTAGCTGGAATTACTATTTTTAACATGTATAGGAAGTGTTAAAAATAGCCATGTGTGGAAATAAATGTTTGTTCGCTAAGAATATTGTTTTTAGCTTAGTTAGGCATATATATATATATATATATATATATATATACACACACACACACACACACATATGCTGAACAGGAAAATGGATTAGCTATTGAGTAAAGAATTTATTTGCGTGCCCGACAATTAGGTAAACCTTAATGAGTTGGTTGCGCAATTTTATTATTATATAAACTCCTGTGAATGCCATTGGATAAAGAGTGCTGGTTGTTCTGTGTGAGATTATAAACGTCGCCATAGGATAGTAACAATTAATTTTGAACTACACTACATGGCATACTGCGTGAAGATAGCATACTCTATCATATACCACATAAGCACTTGGAGCTTATTTGACAAGGTTGAAGATTTACCATACAAGTGAGTGGCTTGTATGCGATGACTATATTTCAAGTTGAACCGAAGACTGATATGGACTATAAAATGTAACGGTAAATTGACAGATTAATAAAAAACCCACATGGTTCTGGAGTTGACAATAATCACATCTCTCTGGTCATTAAGGCACAAAAACTATTTATAGGGTAAAGAAAATTTATTCTCTGGAGTCATGATCTAAACACACTCCCCTGTGGACACAAAGTTATATCACTATAAATATGTGTATGCTTTTTAGGATTTATTGGGTACCTAATACGGCCCAATAAATTTCCAAACCCCTTCCCGTACAAAGGAGGTTATGGCGAAATTTTCGGAAATTTCAAGGAGTTAGCCATATTTTTGAAGTAGAAACAATATAAAAATCATCGAATGAATTATATTTATATATATAAATATAAATTAAGATAAAATGAATAGCGCGCGGTAGTTCGCATTTTGGAATCGTAACTTTAAACGATTATAGCATGAGATCCGACCATCGGGTTTTCCCAAAACTACAACCGTTAGGTTCACTTCAAAAATATCTTTCCAACGATACTAAGTTTGGTAAGATCCAACGGTTAGATTTTGAGATATGTGTAAATCAAATTTAATGAAAAATAGAGCCAGGGCCGCGTAATGGCATGAAGCGTCGTTTAATTAAATCGAGCTATTTTATTATAAATAAAAATAGCGATATGTCGTTATAAAATATTATAAGCGATATGGAATGGAATTAAACCGATTTTACTTGGTTTGCATGATATTTTGAAGGTTGAATGTGTTTGACATGAAAATTACATTAAAGAATGGAAATAGAAATGTCAAATAATTTAACAATGGACATAATTGATTTGAATTCTAAATATACGTGAATTATTTGAAAAGGCCGAGTTAATTCTCATTTCAAATAATTGATCGACGATTAAAAGTCGAAGATATGAAGACAGTGCAAGTCCGGCGATCTTCACATAGTGTAGATTACTACTGATGCCTTTGATATGGGTAGCTCCCGTGATGAGGTTACAGTGGTAGTGGTCCGGACGTACTTGTTGATTGTTCGGATATGCGAGGGCCTCTCTTCCGTATTGGATATATGGCAAGAGGAATAAGGTGCCTCCAGTTTTGTTCAGACCCAGAACGGACTTGTAAATGGATGTGTGTCTGACGTTGTAGATTGACAACGTGGCATGCTGAGATGCAGTGAGCAAGGATTTTGTTGAAAAGCAGAGTCTTATGGTTGATGATCAATGCACGGCTTTGACATAGCTATCTTTGTGTATAGTGTTGATTCGCGAGCCTCACACCCCGGTATGAACCAGAAACGGGAGAGGACCTCAGGCAGGGTATGCGTTTCCTCCTAGCTAGGAGTGGTGTTGCAAGCCCTGACGTTTTACTTATGTGGATGATGGATAAGAGGTGCCTCAGTTATATTGGTCGTTACGGGGTCGATGGTTTGGTCGGGATATGACTAGTTTACGGCCCATAGGGCGACGAAACGCGGTGTTCAGGCATTTTAATCCACTCCGTGTGGACCGGCCCTGACGATCCAAGAGTCACTTGAGCTGTGATCCTCAGACTCGGGCTAGACAGTCTCGAAGAGGTAAGGACGATCCCTTTCCTTGGTTCATGATGGAAATCCAATTTCCAAATACGACATCGTGCGATTTTGATTGTAAACCTATATATGGCGACATAGTGGCATGGGACGCGCATGTCGTCTATGATTGATACTGTGATAAAATTTGTTTTTGAAACATATAAACACTAGTAATAATATCAAAAGTCTTTGATTTATACGTATCAAGCATTGTAAGTTAAAACTCTATCCTCCGGTTTGCGTTGCATTGTGTGATTGGACTTGAATCTTATAACGGCTTCATTTTCTATAAAAAAGCATTGCATTGTTTAAATGATTTTCTTGTTTATGCACCAGCAATCCAGTGGAGTAAACCCGTTCTGCGTTTGCTGCGTGGTCTTGTGATTAGCCTTATTATTAAATAAGCTAAGTAGATTTCTCATACCAGTCCTACGACAAACTCGTAGTTTGTTTCACTTGCAAACTCGGGTGCCCTATTTTCTACACGGGCAGCCTTGTATTCAGGTTTTAGCAGGCTCTTTCTGGATAGCTATGGAGCTGAAGATGGATTCTATCACTTCTATTATGCTGTTCAGCTTTTGTTATGTATATTATGTTTGAATCCGCTGCACACATTTTATGTAAAGCTGAAACTGTATTTTGTACTATGTATGATCCTGTTATACTGTGTAACTCTGATGATTGTATTTATCCAGTGTATTTTGATGTACATTATCTGAGTAATGATATATTTCTGTTCTGCTGTTATTTGTTTATGTGTTATATTCCAAAGATTATCACTGCCTCTGTGTCATAGGGATTTGGGGTCATCACATCTGGTTCAAAGCTTTGGTTAATCTTAGCTCTGGAATATAACATATTAACGAGCTCGTCAGAAATAGAATCAGTAGTATTCTAGGATGAGTAACTCATAAAGATAGGATCAGTAAGGTCCTAGAATGAGTATAGCAGAATAAAATACACCTCAATAGACACATTCACATTTAAAGTGTATGTCTCTATGCTTTACAATATCTTTTATGTTAACTTGACACTTTGTCTGCCATTTGCAGACATAGAAAAATGAGTGGCAGAGGCAGAAGAAGTAATTCTATGGTTCAAAAATCTAATGATCCAGTTGTGCTCCCACAGCCAGGATCCGATATAGAAGCTCTATTAAAGAAGTATCGAAATTTGGGTGCAGTACCATTCTTGGGCAAAGATCTATTATTGAAACTCAAGCTTGGATGCGTTCTGCTAAGAGAATTTTTAAAGGTTTCAAGCTGAGAGATGATCAAAAAAGATTACTGGCATCTTGGGCACTCAAAGAAGTAGCTTTGATCTGGTGGGAAACTGTTATTAAGGATAATCCAGAAGGTAATATTACTTGGGATAGATTTAAAGATATTTTCAAAGAAAGATTTATTCCTCCAGAAGCAACTGATCGACTATACGATGAATTCTACTATCTGATACAAGGAGATATGACCATTCCGGAATATCATAAGAAATTCAATGAACTTTCTCGTTTTTCCCCGGAGCTAATTCAAAATCCTAAGAGCAAGAATCTGAGGTTTATTAACGGGCTCCAAAGAAAGTACCAAAGTAGTGTAACTAGACATGTGAAGATTCCATTTTCTGAAATGATATACATGGCTTATCAATATGAGGATCTTGATACGCAAGGTCTTCTTGAGGACGAAGAGGAAGTTAGTTCTAGCAACAAAAGGAAATTTGAAACTGAAAGCCCAGAGGCAAGTACTCAGCCTGAGGCAAGTATGAAGTTTGAGGTCAGAAAGAAGCCTAAATTCAATAGGAAAAAGGTGAAATCTGAGAAAGAACCAATAACGACGGCCATATGCAATAATTGCAATAAGCAAGGGCATTTAACCAGAAATTGTAAACCCTTAAAAATGCAGAAGAAGAATGGGTCGAAATCCAAAAAGAAGTTTCAAGAGAATAGAAAATGCGATCAATGCCATCAGACCGGTCATCTTTCAAAGGCTTGCCAACTATCAAAGAAATCTGAAGCAGTACATGTATATGAAGTGGCAGAAACTCCAGGACCCTCAGCTAGTCAGGGAAGGCCAGATGTTTTAGAAGGCACGCTTACTATCAAAGATATTCCAGTTGAAGTATTGTTTGATACAGGCGCGTCGTGAAGCTTTATTGCAAGTAATGCGGTTAAGAAATGGGATTTGAAACTGAAAAAGCTCAAAGAACCCATCACTGTCCATAATCCGGTTGGGGTTCCCTCGATCTTAGTTGGATTTGTGGAGTGCCTGTCTCTTTTTCTCGTTATTGGTTCCCTACCATCGTGATCATCATGAATTTTACCGAATTTGATCTTATTTTTGGATTGGATTGGTTAACCAAATACAAAGCTAAGGTTAAATGCACTGATAGAGTCGTTAAGGTAAAGATTAAATTTGGGGACTATATAACCATACCATGTGAAGGTCCGAATTCGGATAGAAAAGACTTTTGGTCAGCTCTGGAAGTTTCTCCTGCTCAAATAGAACATATTCCTATTGTCACAGAAAATATTCTGATCGTCATAGAAAATATTCCAGTCGTCAAGAATTATGCGGATGTGTTTGAAGAAGTTGTTAGCTTACCTCCGCGTCGAGAAATTGATTTCAAAATCGCTTTAATTCTGAATGCAAGGCCAGTAGTGCACGCTATTCGGAGAATGAATTTAAAGGAGAAAGAAGAATTAGACAATCAAACTCGACAGCTTGTATGGAAAGGTCTGATCAGGCCTAGTTTCTCTAACTGGGGAGCAGCAGTGGTGTTTGTCCCAAAGTCAGACAGTACTCTCAGACTATGTATGGATTATCGTGACTTGAATAAGTAGACATTAAAGAACAAATATCCATTACCGCAAATCGATGATTTATTGGACCGTTTGAATGGCACGCAAGTATTTTCACAAATGGACCTACCTATAGGTTTCCATCAACTTCGTATTGCTGAGGAATGTGTTCCTCTGACAGCATTCATAGGCCCAGATTTGTTCTACGAGTGGTTAGTAATGTCGTTCGGCTTATGTAATGCTCCAGCTTTTTTTGTCGATCTAATGAACAGAGTATTCAGGGGAGTCTTGAATAAATATGTATTGGTCTTCATTGATGAATATTGATCTTCTCTAAGTCAGAGAGCGAGAACGCAAAACATTTGGAACAAGTGTTAGAGATTCTGAGAAAGAATGTCTTAAAGGCCAAACTTTCCAAATGTATATTTTGGCAAGAAGAAGTCAAGATCCTTTATCACGTCGTGCAAAAGGAAGGAATTTATGTGGATCCAAGTAAAATCACAGCTATCTAGGATTGGAAGCAGCCAACTACACCCACAGAAGTTCGAAGTTTTCTGGGATTGGCTAGTTATTATCAGAAATTCATTAAACATTTTTTGAAGATATCTGGTTCATTAACACAGCTTACTAAGAAACATTCGAGGTTTAATTGGACTCCAGAATGTGAGGCAGCTTTCCAGAAGCTGAAATCAAGATTGACAACTGCTCCAGTGTTAACAATTATCGATAAAAATCAAGATTTGACAGTATATACAGATGCTTCTATTGGAGGTCTTGGTGCAGTATTAATGCAAAGAGGCTAAGTAGTAGCTTATGATGGCCGTCAGTTAAAGCCGCATGAGAAGAATTATGCAACCCATGATCTTGAGTTGTTGGCCATCGTGTTTGCTATGAAAATATGGAGGCACTATCTTTTGGGTGAGAAGTTCGAATTATATACCGATCATCATTCCTTGAAGTATTTGTTCACCCAGAAAGACTTGAATATGAGGAAGCAGCGTTGGCTAGAATTTCTCGCAGCTTACGATCTAGATATTCTGTATACGCCAGGAAAAGCCAATGTTGTAGCTGATGCGCTTAGCAGGAAGAACGTAATCATCGCCAGCCTTATTATTATGCCTTCATTAATCGACAAAATGTCTGTTCTCCAAAAAACGATGAATTTATTCAAAGAATTAGCCAACTAATTCGAGAAGGCAAATCTTCAGATTTCAGTCTTGACAGCAAAGGGATTCTGAGATTACAAGGGCGAATTTGTGTTCTAGAAGTTCCAGAACTTAGAAGAGAGATACTAGATGAATGTCACAAATCTAAGTTCAGTATCCACCCTGGTGTGAGTAAGATGTATAATGACCTCAAGCGAACATATTGGTGGAAGTCTTTAAAAAGAGACATCTCTATATATGTTAGCAAGTGCTCTACTTGCCAACAAGTCAAAAACGATCAGCAGAAACTTGCCGGATTTTCACAACCATTAGAGATTCCGAATTGGAAGTGGGAGCAAATTTCCATGGACTTCATAGAAGGTTTGCCCCGAACCAAGAGGGGAAATGACAGTATTTGGGTGATCGTAGAATGTTTCACGAAGACCGCCCGTTTCATACCTGTCAGATCCAATAGAATCGCTCAAAGTCTAGCACATATTTATTTCAAAGAAATTGTTAAACTACATGGAGTCCCCATTAGCATAGTCAGTGATAGAGACCCAATTTTTGCTAGTAAATTCTGGGAAGCATTCCAAGCTGAATTGGGAACAAAACTGAATCTAAGCACCGCTTATCACCCTCAAACAGACGGGCCAACTGAGAGGGTGAACCGTATACTAGAAGATTTATTGCAGGCTTGCATTATTGACTTTAGAGGATCATGGGAAGATCACCTGCATTTGGATGAACTCTCATATAATAATAGCTACCAAGCCAGCTTGAAAATTTCACCATTCGAAGCACTATATGGTAGACCGTGCAGATCTCCCGCATGTTGGGTAGAACCTGGCAATAGACTTGTATTGGGTCCCGATATGATTCGTGAAGCCTCTGACAAAGTTTATTTCATTAAGAAACGATTACAAACCGCTCAGAGCCAACAAAAGAGTTATGCAGATTCGAGAAGAAGGGATTTAGCATTCGCTGTTGGTGACTATGTATATTTAAGAGTTTCTCCGATGAGAGGAGTGATCCGATTTGGCAAAACTGGGAAGTTGGCTCCTAGATTTATTGGTCCATTTCCTATACTAGAACGGATTGGAACTCTTGCTTATAAGGTCCAATTACCTGACTGGTTGTCTAGAGTTCATGATGTGTTTCACGTATCTCAACTTAGAAAACATGTACATGATCTGGACTTGATTGTGGAAGAAGCCGCGCAACAAGAATTGGATATTACTCCAGAATTGGCAGTGAGAAGGGAGTCGATAAAGATTATTGGCAAAGAACTAAAGAGCTAAGGAACAAGATGGTTCATTTAGTTAAAGTGCAGTGGAGATCCTAAAGACTGTACTTGGGAAACTGATGAGAGCATTAAGCAAGCTTATCCCAATTGCAGAGTGGACATCTCTGACTAACTCTGGTGAAAAGTATATTTACAATACTTTACATTTCCGTTTTGTTTCCTACTTTACTGTTTTTTTCCTTTTCGGGGACGAAAAGTTTTAAGTGGGGAGATTGTATCAACCCGAAAAATCAGAGCCAATTTAAAATTTTAATTTGGCTATTTTAATGAATTTGGATTAACTGAAATAATTTATTTTAATTAAATAACGAGTTAGAAATAGCGCGATAGATTAATAATTTGAATTCGAACTTTGACTGAATGCGGAGGATGCAAAATAAAGCGGATTTTAGTGAAACCAAAATATTAAAATCTGTTTGAAAATATCTTTCTAACGAATCTGAAAAATCGAAATTTCATAGCGGGAATAAAAGTTATGGCTAGTTGAATATTCTGAATGGTCGCTATGGAATAAATATGGCCCTTAAAAATAGCAATTTTGAAAACGACCTCCTTTTTCGACGAAACCACTTTTGTTTGATCCGAAATGTCAATTTATTGCTAAGTTAAAAATTCTAGAATTTTTTGAATTGATAGGTGAGCATGGCGAGAGAAAACGTGTTTTGTCAGTTTTAGTCAATTTGGATCGACCAGAAAATGACCATTTTTCAAACGGTCTCCAAATTCGTTGAAATCAGTTTTGTTGGGACCGTATCATCCCAACATAGCTAGATTTATTTTTCGAGAATTTCTAGAATCAGTATGTGGCCCTGGAAAATTATAATGTACGTTCAAATCAGAATTTGAATGTTTTATATTTTAATTTGAAGAATAGCTGACTGAAACAGTCGAATGGGATTACAAAACATATTCCATTATGTCCGGAATGGGGGTATTTAGCTAGGGCGACAGTCGTTGGGTTTGGATTGGAGTTCGTATAAGAAAACCCTAATTTCCAAGTTAATATATATATACCGACCAATTAAATAATTCCATTCATTATTTTATTTCCAACTAAAAATCATGAAAACTCTCGTTATCATCTCGACCGACGGCGCAACCCCTTTCCCTTCTTCCTGGCCAATTTCCGTTGAATCCCTTCACCATTACACCTCGCCTCCATTGAACTTTCTGTAGTACTCCCTCCCCTCTTCAAATCAAGACCAGTTGCACCACCCCTCGTCGCTCCATCGCTGAGAACCGCCTCTACAATGTGGTTCAAGCCAATTCTCTCCTGGTGTTGCGGATTGAATGTAATTTCAAAACCTAGTTTTGAACGCAAACTGAAGTATACGGCCTGGTTTATTTTAAAGGTCTGTGACACTTTTAATTCGTTGCAAATTCATTTTTGTTTATAAAAATCGTAACTTTTTCATACGATAACGAAATTCGATGAAACATGAGACAACGGACTCGTAGCGACGTCATCTACATTCTAAAAGAAGCTAAAACATATTCCGAGCTTGCTACAATTTCAAAAGGATTAAAAACCAAAGTGAGATTTCTAAATTCAAATTGGATTGAAATATTGATGTATAAATTACATAAGCGAAGTATAAATTATATACGCGTTGTATACCTCATGTATGGGCATTGTATAAATTATATATGCGATGTATAAGTTGTACATGCGTTGTATATACCATATATAGCGATATGGGATTGAAATGGAAATATATACGTTTATATATATATATATATATATATATATATATATATATATATATATATATATATATACTCCCCTCGTCCACAAACCATGGACGATATAAATTGTTTGGAATGGTTGAAAATAATTGTTTGTGGTTGAAAATGAATTGGAATTATTTGTGGAAAATTCATATGATATGAAATTGATTTTAATCATTTAGATAAGCCCCTTATGGAACGCCGTGAGGCCTAAGGTAGCGCGAGGAGACGTCCTCGGGACGGTGCCGGTTTTAAACCCCCTAACGTTATGCTATCGAAATTTTCTAAAATCTTCATGTGTTTGAATTTTATTCATGTATTGAAATATATTCATGTGTTGATAATATATTCATGTGTTAATAATATATTCATGTAGTGCCATAAAATGTTTATATAATAAAAATCACATTTTTATTATGCGTATGAAGTATATAAAATATTCATGTCAGAAATAAAATAGTTATACAATAAAAATCACATTTTTATTGTATAGTTGAGTCACTAAAAATACTAAAATGTTGAATAAAATAGTGAAATGATAAAATTAACATTTTTATCACGTATATGAAGTTCTAAAAATACTCACACGCAAAATAAAATAGTAGAACGATAAAAATCACATTTTTATCATGTAAGCGAGTCATTAAAAATTCACATGTGTTGAAATAAATATTTGTTCGCTATAAATATTATTTTTAACATGTTCATGAACTAAATAAAATATTCATGAGTTGAAATATATTTTGTTTGCCAAAAATATCATTTTTACACGATGTATGAAGTCTTAAAAATAACCACGTGTTGAAATAAATATTGGCTAGTTGGAATTACTATTTTTAACATGTATAGCCATTGTTAAAAATAACCATGTGTGGAAATAAATGTTTGTTTGCTAAGAATATTGTTTTTAGCTTAGTTAGCCATATATATACATATGCTGAACAGGAAAATAAATTAGCTGCTGAGTAAAGAATTTATTTGCATGCCCGACAAATAGGTAAATCTTAATGAGTTGGCTACGCAATTTTATTATTATATAAACTCCTGTGAATGCCATTGGATGCAGAGTGCTGGTTGTTCTGTGTGAGATTATAAACGTTGCCATAGGATAGTAATAATTAATTTTGAACTACACTACATGGCATACTGCATGAAGATAGCATACTCTATCATATACCACATAAGCACTTGGAGCTTATGTGACGAGGTTGAAGATTTACCATACAAGCGAGTGGCTTGTATGGTGATTACTATATTTCAGGTTGAACCGAAGACTGATATGGACTATATAAAATGTTACGGTAAATTGGCAGATTAATAAAAACCCCACACGGGTCTGGAGTTGACAATAATCAAATCTCTCTGGTCATTAAGGCATAATAACTGTTTTTATGGTGAAGAGAATTTATTCTCTGGGGTCATGATCTAAACACACTCCCTTGTGGATACAAAGTTATATCACTATAAATATGTGTATGCTTTTTAGGATTTATTGGATACCTAATATGGCCCAATAAATTTCCAAACCCCTTCCCCTACAAAGGAGGTTATGGCGAAATTTTCGGAAATTTCATGGCATTAGCCATATTTTTGAAGTAGAAACGATATAAAAATCGTCGAATGAATTATATATATATATATATATATATATAAATTAAAATAAAATGAATAGCGCATGGTAGTTCGCATTTTGGAATCATAACTTTAAACGATTATAGTGTGAGGTCCGACCATCAGATTTTCCTAAAACTGGAACCATTAGGTTCGCTTCGGAAAGATCTTTCCAACGATACTAAGTTTGGTAAGATCCAACGGTTAGATTATGAGATATGTGTAAATCAAATTTAATGGAAAACAGTGCTAGGGCCGCGTAATGGCTTGAAGAGTCGTTCAATTAAATCGAGCTATTTTATTGTAAATAAAAATAGCGATATATCGTTATAAAATATTATAAGCGATATGGAATTGAAATAAACCGATTTTACTTAGTTCGCTTGAGAACGTGTTTGACATGAAAATTACATTAAAGAAAGGAAATAGAAATGTCAAATAATTTAACCATGCACAGAATTGATTTGAATTCTAAATATACGTGAATTATTTGAAAAGGCCGAGTTAATTCTTATTTCAAATAGTTGATCGACGATTAAAAGTCGAAGATAAGAAGACGGTGCAAGACCTGTGATCTTCACATCGTATAGATTACTACTGATGCCTTTGATATGGGTAGCTCCCGTGATGAGGTTACAGTGGTAGTGGTCTGGACGTACTTGTTGATTGTCCGGATGTGCGAGGGTCTCTCTTCCGTATTGGAAATATGGCAACAGGAACAAGGTGCCTCCGGTTTCGTTTAGACCCAGAACGGACTTGTAAATGGATGTGTGTCTGACGTTGTAGGTTGACAACGTGGCATGCTGAGATGCAGTGAACAAAGCTTTTGTTGAAAAGCAGAGTCTTGTGGTTGATGATCAAAGCATGGCTTTGACATAGCTAGCTTTGTGTATTGCGTTGATTCGCGAGCCTCACACCCCGGTATTAACCAGAAATGGGAGAGGACCTCAGGGAGGTCATGTGTTTCCTTCTACTAGGAGTGGTGTCAGCATTTTGCAAGCCCTAACGTTTTACTTATGTGGATGATGGATATGAGACACCTCGGTTATATCGATCATTATAGGGCCGATGGTTTGGTCGGGATATGACCAGATTATGCCCCATAGGGCGGGGAAACGCAGTGTTCAGGCATTTTAATCAACTCCGTGTTGACCGACCCTGACGATCCAAGGGTCACTCGAGCTATGATCCTGAGTCTCGGGCTAGGCAGTCTCGAAGCGGTAAGGACGATCCCTTGCCTTGGTTCATGATGGAAATCCAATTTCCAAATACGACATCATGCGATTTTGATTGTAAACCTATATATGGCGACATAGTGGCATGGGACGCTCATGTCATCTATGATTGATATTATGATTAAATTTGTGTTTGAAACATATAAACACTAGTAATAATATCAAAAGTCTTTGATGTATACGTATCAAGCATATTTTGGCCATTATAAGGTAAAAATATATCCTCCGGTTTGCGTTGCATTGTGTGATGGGACTTGAGTCTTATAACGGCTTCATTTTCTATAAAAAAAAAAGCATTGCGTTGTTTAATGATTTTCTTGTTTATGCACCGACAATCCAATGGAGTAAACCCATTCCGCGTTAGTGAGTGGTCCTGTGATTAGCCTTATTTTTAAATAAGCTAAGTAGATTTCTCATACCAGTCCCACGACTGACTCGTTGTTTGTTTCACTTGCAAACTCGGGTGCCCTATTTTCTACATGGGCAGCCATGTATTCAGGTTTTAGCAGGCTCTTTCTGGATAGATATGGAGCTAAAGATGGATTCTATCACTTCTATTATGCTGTTCATCTTTTGTTATGTATATTATGTTTGATTCCGCTGCAAACATTTTATGTAAAGATGAAACTGTATTTTGTACTAAGTATGTCCTGTTATACTGTGTAACTCTTATGATTATATTTATCCAGTGTATTTTGATGTACATTATCTGAGTAATGATATATTTCTGTTCTGCTATTATTTGTTTATGTGTTATATTCCAAAGATTATCCCTGCCTCTGTGTCATGGGGGTTTGGGGTCATCACAATTAACTCCTCCCTTCTTTTACATTCTATCGCCCTTCGTTCTCAACATTCGGCTTTTTGTTCTTCAGTTCTTGCCATTTTGATTTATCAAAACCCATTAGCCTCTCACTAGCTTTTGAAAAACACTTCCAATTACCATATTTATTTCTATAATTATAGAAAATCTTTTATTACCATTGTAAAACATTTCCATATATTCATAAATCTTTATTTACTACAGAAAATATGCTTTATTCTAATAGGAAATATTTCTAAATTAGTTATATGGGTTTAAACAGATGTTAAATCAGATATCGCTATTCCCACTTAACTGTTGACACTCATTAACTTACTTTACTTAACCAACTCTTACTATCGAACCTTAATCATTTCTTAATCAACAATGAAGTTAATCAAGTTGTGTATAATTACCTCTCAAACATTAACTGAACAACATTATTAACTTTGAAATAGATAAAGTTCACAACTTCGAATACCAACAAAACATTCATTCCCATAACTTTCGAATTTAAGTTAAGAATTCACTTCTTTTACAAAAATCATTGATTATAACAATAATTCACGCATTCAAAATATTTAGCTTTAAAATATACTTTACTCATTAATCTGAATACATAAACAATTAATTGATAATATATTAAATTGAAAACGAAAAATAAATAGTACTTTCTTGAAATTGCTTCTAAAAAGTGAATATTATTCCTTTTATAGAAATCTGGACTCATTACATCAAACTAACTTTGCTTTCATTTAAATATAGGTTCAAATCTCTTTAAAACCTTCATTCATATTTCGCTTCGTTTATAACTCTCGTTTACATTTCACTTTTTGTTAATTAATTAACATGTTCATAACTTACAATCGAATTCATATATTCGATTACATATTATTGGTTTGAAACCAATTATAAATTATCTTACCAAGTTGCGAATAATTTTGTAACGTCCCAGATTTTTAAACCTTAATTACAGATATTTAATTCAGTTTTAAATATGGATTTATTGGATTTTTATATTGAATTTATTGAATAAAACAAAGTGTGAATATATATATTTATAATTTTATTAAAACGAGCTTGTTAACCCCGTTGTTAAAACATGGTTTAGAACTAAGGAGTGTTCACGAATGTTGACATACGACTACAAGGTTAAATACATGAAAGTTTGTACAAACGTATAGAATGGACCATGTATAAATCCCCTCCGGTCGTAGGCATATATATTAGTTTCAAGTATATATATAGTTAACATATAAACTGTGTATGCGGGGTAAACGCGGGGTATATGCATGATCACATGGCTGGAATGTAATAAGCATAGGCCATTTTATATTCATGGATGTCCAGACTGAAGTGGAAAACATTTCATTTATATAAAAGCATAAATGTACAAAGACTCATGAACCTGCATGCACATGCAAAGTGACGTGGAATTATAAATCAGCTTGATCCAATATATTGCACACGTACACTACATCAATACTAATGGTCGAGCATTCCATTCTGCGCTTGCATTAGCAAGTGGGCCACACATCATCAAAAGTACATGTAAGTCGCTCATACATATGAATTCTGTCTGGTTCGAACATGCACTCTTGGTAGAGGAGTCGCTCGTGCACCTCATCATAGGGTCGATCAGCACCGTGCTTGAGTGGTCGTTCACAGTAGCATCTCAAATAGGTGGACAAGCACCAGCAACTTGATTGTACATCATTACTGTGCAAGCTCTACAGTTGGTCGATCACCCAACTCGGTCGAGCACGTGCCACACGGGTCGAGCAACCTCCTCCGGCATGTTGAGTCAAGCGCTATATGCTCGAGCAATACATCAGAGCCAATTCTGGTCGGTTGAGAACTTATAGTTATAGTAACGTATATATTGGATGGTAATAATATAAATGCTAAACCCATATTTGCTGAAGACAAAATGGTAATCTTGTAGTTTCTATTCCCATTTTTTGAGTAAAGACAAAGCCACATCTATGTTTAGCAGCAAAGCATGTGGCCAATGAACAATGCAAGGCAGATATATAATAATGCGGATGTCTACAGGTGTCTAGAGTTTGGTCACTCATTCTATAGAATAATATAGCTTGCTCAATACTGCTCACTCGTGCATGGTAAATACAGGTTGCTCATTCATATATTAATTTAGGGTCACTCATGCATCTATTTTAGAGGTCGGTCGTGCAAGTCAATGACATTTTTGTAATATTCTGGTTGTGCATACTTTTTAGATTTGACAGTTGTGCACAACTGGCTCCAGCTGTCCAGTGGTAGTTTCATAATTACTTCTACGAACGACCCCTACCCTGTACATCATAATTACAGAATTCCCACTTGGTACCAACTTCGCCTATAAATACCCCATTTCACCACCATTCAAGGGACCTATTTTTGCCACCCCGAAGGGTTGTCATTTTCGGTTTTCCACCATTATCAAGCTCTCCGAGCTCCATTAATGGCTTCCTAAGCTCACTCCGTCTTCCTCTAACATCAAGTAGAACACATCTTCTCCAAACACCATTAATTCTCGCTCGAGTTTAATCCAAGTGACCTCCAACCGCCATTTCTCCTCTTTAGCTCGGATCTAACACTAATTTCATGATGGAATCAAGGAAGATCATCTAAGTGCCTAAGTGATTGAAGATCTACAAGCTAACTATCACAATTCACGAGATATAATCCATTCCTTCCCGAATTCAAGTGAGATCTAAAGCGGAAAGAGAGTAAAAAGTGGAAAATCATTATAAAGACAGTGAACAAGTTATATAAGAGAGATGTATGAGACGATGCACTTTGTAAATTTCTTCATGATAATGAAAATCACTTCCAAAGTCGACGTAGATCTATTTTTGATCGAACCACTATAAAATTCTTGTGTTTTTTTTACTTTATTTTTCGTGGCTCCATTTTCTACTACTTACCATTTGGTGAAGTACGGTTTACGTACCTTTGATGTTTGGACCAATTTTGGTTTAAACGTTTGGCACCCACAGTGGGGACACATTCGTACTTCCTCTTCTCACACTTCTCTCAAGTATAAAAGCCTCGCATCGAAGTTCTAAGCCTACCTCTACCATAGATTCTCCAAGTCTATGATCTAGACCAATCGACGAGTTCTCTTCAAAGTTCAAAGCCTTGTCCGAAATAATGGCTAAATCTAAGAAGACTACAAGCAAAACCATTGGATAAACTGACAATGTTGCTAATAAGACTACACCACTTAATAATCACTTTGAAATTGGCCAGAGCTCGACAGGCAGAGCCGGAATAACTAGAGCCGAGTCAAAAGCCGTTCTCACCAATTTAAACCAACGGATCAACGGTTCTACTAAGGCTTTCATGGACATGTTAGAAGCGGTTCTCAATGCTCGACCAAATCTAGCCCCTCAAAAGGTCCATGTTGGTCTTGATGAAGATGACAATGTCTCTGCTACTTCTCAAACTAATAATCCGACTATTGTCCAAGTTCCTAGGGATACTATATCTCGAGAAAAGTTCGACGATGTATAGCTAGTTTACATCTAAAAATTGATGCTTTGAATGAGATGTTTTTAAACCAGCTTTATGTTCTCAAAGCCGCTCAAGCCGATCTTGCGAATAACCTAACAAACATTGGTTTGAGAGGAAACACATATTCCTATGCTTCAGGTTTTCACAAAGGGAAGTGTATTTACCGTGGTCAAGAGGAAGTTGAGCCCAAGCAACCTTTCTTTCCCATCGATTCAGAGGATAGTCAGAAAAATACTCGGAGGAAAAAAACGCGCCAACGATGGAAAGACCAACAAAGAATGTAAGAAAATTCACCTTTTCAACCCACCAGAACTGACGCCTTTGAATGACAACCCTAAAAATATCTATCTTGCAATGAAGCATTCTGAAGAATTTGCAGAACCAAAACCAGTCAGGATAGGCGATAAAGCAACAGTGTCTGGAAGTTTTTGCCTCTATTTCAATCAACCTGGTCATGATACCAATGATTGCAGACATTTAAAAAGCTCAATTGAAATGTTGGTTAGAAGGGACAAACTGCAGCAATATGTTAAGAAATCGCATGCAATAAATTCTCTTCCAACTACCCAGGAGCAAAGCGTACCACCAATAAACTGGTCTCGGACGGAAAGGCTCCAACAGAAGATAGTTCTTGCTCAACCAATAAAAGTTGAGAGAAGATGCAAAGCTACGAGAATGCTCAGGAGTACAGTCCGACAAAAGCAATGACTCCTATGGAATTAAAAGCTCCTGTTCATCCAATGGTCGCCGGGCACTTCCATACCAAAGCTCAGTAAAGGATAGTGTTGGAGTATTTGAACCTAACTAGGAGGGGTCATGTGTCATTAGTCAAAAGCTTCTGGATGACGTCTACAAATTGTTAACCCTTGAAGGAATCTCAATACGATGAATCTGGAATAACGACCACTTGTGTCTACATTTTGCATAAAAGCAGTACCCATTGCTTATGAAAAATTGATATACTTTCTTTTACAAATGTAAACATCCTTTGTAAATGAGCGATTGTAATAAAATATCATATATACTATTGAAAGCATACCTGCCTGTGTAAATCTCTTACTTGCAAAATTTGCCTTAATTCAAAATTTGCTTAAAGTTGATTTCATATTGCAGGCTACTTGTCGAGCGCTCGTTCCATTAAAATCCAACGAAGCATGACGACCCCAGCAACGCTAGCTTAAGTGCCAAATGTTGTAAATATCAACACGCACAGATGCAAAGAAAGAAAAGCACCGCCTTGGAAAGTGAATGGGAAGTCGCAAAGATTCAAACAACGAACAAGCGCTACGACAAACAAACGAGAGGGCTGTAACTTTCATCGAAGGGGCATTTCCCCAAATGAAATGTTTAAAGCCCCAACTCCTAAACTGAGATGGCTCGCCAAGTTAAATGTTTGACAAAGGAACTGGTGCTTGCCTCGTAGAATGACACAACAAACATCCAATTCATTTGTGTAGCATCTGATATTCTCAGGTGTGAAGAATGATGAAAATAATTTGCGTAGCATCTGAGAATTTCGGGTGTGAAGAATGACGAAAATCAATTGCGTAGCATTTGATAATCTCAGGTATGAAGAATGACGAAAATCATTTGCGTAGCATCTGATAATCTCAGGTGTGAAGAATGACGAAATTCATTTGCATGGCATTTGATAATCTCAGATGTGAAGAATGATCAATCCATTTGCGTAGCATCTGATAATCTCAGATGTGAAGAATGATTAATCTATTTGCGTAGCATCTTATAATCTCATATGTGAATAATGATCAATCCGTTTTCGTAACATTTGATTATCTCAAATGTAAAGAGTGACGAGCCTCCAATAAACTTGCGTAGTGTCTGAAAATCTCATATGCGACAAGTGTTGGATCTTAACTAACTAACTTACGTAGTGTCTGAAAATTTCAGATGTGACAAGTGTTGGATCTTAACCAATTAACTTGCGTAGTGTCTGAAAATCTCAGATGCAAAAAGTTTTGGATCTTAACCAATTAAATTGTGTAGTGTCTGAAAATTTCAGATGCGACAAGTGTTGGATCTTAACCAGTTAACTTTCATAGTGTCTGAAAATCTCAGATGCGACAAATGTTGGATCTTAACCAATTAACTCGCGTAGTGTTTGAATATCTCAGATGTGACAAGTGTTGGATCTTAATCAATTAACTTGCTTAGTGTCTGAAAATCTCAGATGTGGCAAGTGTTGGATCTTAACCAATTAACTCGTGTAGTGTATGAATATTTCAGATGCGACTAGTGTTGGATCTTAACCAATTAACTTGCATAGTGTCTGAATATCTCAGATGCGGTGAGTGTTAGATTTTAACAATTTAATTTACATAGTGTCTGAATACCCCAAACATTACAAGTGTTTGCTTTTAGCCTAGGCATGGGCACAAATATTCAAATTTCCAAATTTTTGCCCACAAGAAGCGGAAAATAAATCACAAATACGTATTTCTCAAATGTGAAATGTCATGCATCATCATGTAAGTCATTAAACAATGATGCTTGAAATCCACAACCGACTTGTATCGATTAGTTGATCTTAAGCGTCAATGTGAATTCGAATTAGAATATCGTGTTTGTGCAGATAATATTCGATAAGCTGAAAACCATTGAATAAAATATTTCTATATGGACACGTCATTCAATTTAAAATAAAAATTCACTATAATTGAAAGTTTTAACTGACTAATCTGTTATCGATATGGGCAGTCGATAGCAAAAAATTCACCCAAAAACATGCATTGTTTTTCTATTATTACAGAATAGGGCATAGCAATGAAAAAAAAACATGTTTGGGGTCAAATAATTATGACTTGCCTTCAACAGACATACATTGTTTCAAAAGAGGTTCAATGGCCAAACAAATGCTAAAAAACAAGAAGCCACTACCATGGCATGAATCAAGCCAAAAACCAACACATCGATCAAACTCATCGCACCAGTAAAAATCACCCTGGGAAATATAATTGGAATCTCATACCTCAAAGGCTCCCTCGTCTAAAGCTCCAATGAAAGAAGATTGAGCAACAATTACGCATTAGGGCAAGTCGTCGTGAAATACAGATTCAAAATTTTATATATATCCCAGGATGAAACATGGTGTCGAAGAAAATTAAAATTCAAAATTATGAATCCATCCAAAGGCTGCAGTCATTCTAACCTCAGAAAATTCAAATCGAAGTTCCAATTTGGACTGGCACACGTTTTATAAAGCATAAACCATCGTACAAGATCATATAAGTCATTCGAAGAGTGAGGCTTGGAGTCTGTATTATATATATATATATATATATATATATATATATATATATATATCGATTAGAAGAACTCAAATGTCATTTTGAATTCGGATTATAGTATCGTACTTATGCAGACATTGTTAAACGAATTATAAATAGTTAAACCAAACAGTTCTATATAAGTACGTTATCCTATCCCAGTCACAAAACTCACTATAGTTCATTTTTAAATAATTAACTAATCTAACCTGTTATTGATGCGGACGATCAATGACAAGGTATAAGTCCAAAATTGTAACGAACCAGAAAATTCGATGCTCGAATTTTTGACACAAATACATCCCGTGTCCAAACTCAAGTAACGAAAATCCAGAATGTTAAAGAAAGAAATTAAAGGGTGATAAAAAGATAAGAAATATTAGAATAGAAGAAAAAGAAGAAGAACAACTAACCACAATATCATAGTATCACATCGCAGCGGAATAAAATATAATACAGAAATATATCTTTATTTAAAACATGAATAATACTTACAATTCATCAAAGTACATCGACCATTCAATTCATCTGGACAATTATAACAGCCTATCCTCATTTACAACACACAGTTGAATAATATCTATAAAAAAATACATGTGATCTCCTCCAGCTTGTCCCCTGAAGCTTGTATCACCGTGCCTTGAACCTGTACAACTCGGTCTGACCCAACTGGTTATGACCCGAGCATTACAAACGCCACAGGTCAGTCCGTTGAACCAGCGTGAGAAAAAACCCACTAAATTATTGGTATCATCCATCTTGATTTTAAAGTTAAAATCATTTCAAAAGAAAAGGGTAATCGTAAGACCGATCCACACATAAACACGGACGGTTTTTACATTACGATAACCCAAACCATTTTTGAAATCATAATTATTCTGATATTATAATAATGTCTAAATAAAAATAAATATCAATCTAGCAGAACGTTTGCATCTCACGCTCTACATATATAGTATATAATCAAAACCGCGGGCGCTTATTAGAGATTGGATTCCTACTATGATAAGGTATGGAACCACCTGCCGATAGTGGATCTCTAGAGGGGAATACACTGGGTTCAACAAGAACGTCTTGCAACCCGACCCACATATGACCGACCACTCATTTCTCTTGAATGTATTGAATATATTGTCACCTTACGGTTGCTAGCAACGTAAACGTTCCTGGGAGATACAGAAGCGAAAAGAAGAACAAATATGAATATTCTCTAGATGGTGACAATGCACCCTAATCGGGGCAACCCACATAGTCATTCTGCCTGCCGATTTTTTTCATTTCCCGGTTGTGAGGCTTGAGGTTTTAAAATCGTATTTCTATATCATTTGGCCACCATTCACTTTGAATGCCACATCGTCAGACCCATCGGAAAATCACTAATTGATTTCCCCAAAAATACTCAGATTATTTGGCTAAAGAAGTTTCCCTTCTTTGCCACCAACTTCGTACGTTTGGAGAAATCAACGTACGTAACCCCTTTGGAAGTACTCTGTCAGACATTCATCCATACAAGTTGTCCTGGGACTGGAAAAACCGAAGGCACTCTCCTACTGCATCCTAGGAATCACCCTATGGATCAGTAGCGAGTAGTCCTTACATTACGTCGATTTCAACCACGACAGGATCACCATTAGAATATTTTCGGGCGCGATTCCAGAGAACTAGACAAGTAGTCCTTTCGCTTATGAAGATCCACGGTCTTCACTGCTCTATCTTTAATCAGCATCTTCCACGTTTACGTATTAGTTTGTTCAGAATGGTTTTCGAATATATTCTACACCAGTCTTTCTGTACCAACAATCGTATTAGGCCAGATTTGATAGTCGATTATTTAACTATCAAATAAAACAACCATTCATCCATAAAAGAAAATTGAATTCACTGATTTCATATTCTCCATCATTTTAGCTTCTTTTGATTAACCGTTCGTAAATTCAAAACTTCTCCATTTTCCCATAATTGGAATGCTCATTTTTGCTTCTTATATTTATAAGAATATTCAAAGCCCCTTCATTTTAAAATCCATTTAAGCACATATTTTTCATCTTGGTCATTATTTTCAAACCGTAAATTAGTAAGAGAATAATTCCCTAAGTATCAACCTCGAAGGCCGAAACCAACATCAGATCGATACCCAGAAAATCATTCAACTTACTAATCCCCAGTCAGCCACTAATTTCCTTAACCCCATTTTTAAACTTCTAAAAATTCCAATTATTCCTTATCACTTTAAACGAGATATTTATCCCAACTTATTACTATTTTAATCATTAAGTTGCAAATATGATTTCAAAATGTATACTACTACCAGTATCCAATATTCCAATTAAAGATATAATTTGCAAAATGGTTTGCTACTTATTTATTTATTTCTAAACTGGAACAAGAATTTCCTTGTAACGATATCATTTCATTAATCGACTCAAATTTTGCTTTAAACTTTGTAAAGCCAAGTTTTATTCGAATAATCTTCATAAACATCCTTATACGTTTTTTACAACTCATCTCAGCTTTATTTGACTAAACTGCATTATATATCTAAATTATACGTATATAAGTATCATTTGTAAATCCTTTACTATTAATATTTATTATCTAAAATTTTATGAAAATCCTTTTAAAACTATACAGTTTTTACTAGTTCAATTTAAATTCAGTTTGAATTTAAAACCCTTCCTAACTTTCTTCCTAACGAGTTCTTACTTTCAACTTATATGCTTTAACACATATTCACCTCACCCGTGAATAATACCAATCCATACTTCACTTATTTAGTCAATTTATTTTACACTCGCCACTTCAAGTTTTAATTCTGCTTATAGCTTCTATTGAGTTATTTCATAAACCCTTCTTTATATTTTCCTTTGCAAATTGGAAAATTCTAATCCATTTCACATGTTAGTTTCAAACCACATTTCACTTTCTTTTCCAAACCACGCTTAAATTATAATTTTCTCAAACACTTTAAACATTGGATTTCACTTCTTTCTAAATGTCACTCATAAAATTGTCTTTTCAAAATATTTGGCTTTAACAAATATTTACCTTTGAATTCTATTTAATTTGGATTCTAAATAACCATTTCTTTTTGGAATAAATATTTCCTTTAACACTTTACATATTTCAATTTCGATTTTGGAATTCATATATTGTTGAAGGCATTCAAAATATCCAAAATCAAGGTCCAACTCTATTTACACATTTAATCATTCCAAAAAAAACATAGGTTATGGATCGTACCAGTGTATAATTTCAAAAACCCTTTTTACTTCCTTTTAACAAATTCCCATTTTGTAAAATATTTGCTTCAACCTTTATTCAGCTCACCCGTGAATAATAACTATTAGTACGAATCCTCTCTCAAATTGAATTCATAATTGCCATTTCAAATTCAATTCTATTATTAATTCTAGTTATAGAGTTATGTATATCTTATTTAAAATTTCCATTTGTAGTAGGAATACTCAAATCTATTTCAAATATCGATTTTAAACCCAGTTCCCATATATCTTCCAAATTCATACTTAGATCATATATTTTGAATTCTTTAATATTAAGTATTATTATTATTATTACTATTATTATTTCACTTCTTTACAAACATTTCTTATAAAATCAAATTCTTGTTTCATTTGTTACAATAAATCTTTACTGTTCAATTCCATTTATAATTCGTTTCCAAATAACATTTCCATTTGAAAATAAAATTTTCTTTAAATACTTTTATTTATTTAAATTCTGGTTTAAAATTTATATATTATATTTGACACTCAAGAATATCAAAAATCAAGGTCAAATGTTATCACACACCCAACCATGTCATACACTATCACGGGTGATCAATCATACCATATAACAACATATATAGGGAAACAAATAAATAAATGTTGAGGAATCTAGTTGGATCTCTCCAACCTGTTTTTCCTACATCCAAAGATTCTAGTCAACAATAATAATACCCATCCTACTTCGAGATAGGATATCGTGGTATAGAAGGTCATCCACTATATATATTGTGGGGCGCATATGGAAATCATCCGCTAATGAAACTGCAGACATCGTTAATGGTACTGCGGGAATATTCAATCACCAATCACCAATATTATTATTATTATATTATATTATTATATACTATTATCACTCTATATCGATCAATTTATCAACCATCAAGCAATAAATAAATTTGAACAATTAAGAATAATTCCCAATAATTTAACTGAGTGAGATTAACTCACCTCGGTTTCCTTTGCTGAATATCCAATTAATTCTGTATCGTCTTGAATGTGCGTCTACTTGAATTGTCTCAAAATAATTTATCGCCTACGATTTATTTATTTAATTTATCGATAAGCTACCATTTAACTTAAATTTACTACTTAAACAAATAAATTAATTTTCTATGTATTTTAAATTTCGAACAACGTACCTTACACCTTGCAAAACTACTTGACTAATTGACGCTGCGAATCACTGAATATCTCCAAATAAACTACCCCATACTCGTTATGACATTTCATCGAATATCCTGCAGTCAACTTCCATTTCTCTTCCACCTACAGCCATAGCCAATAGTGCTGCAACTTGATACTATCCAGAGCAATTCCTCCAGTAACAAGCCATTTGTTTCATTCATCATGTTTATTGTAAGGCATCTGTTTGTCAAACACCTCGCACCATTATTTAGATTTCTCCGATCACCAAATACACAAGGAAGAACTCCTTAAATTTGATAGTCTTATACGTGAGCTTCCCCATCACAGAGACCAGCTTCGAATCCTTCCTATTGTCCAATGTCGAACCTCAGACACAGCATGTTCATCTAAAAAAAAAAAGAATACCGAGGCCCATCTCCTAAAGATCGCACAATCCATCAACAGAGACCAAACTCTTTAAATCATCAAACCCACGTTATCTTCACATTCCAGTATTTCGTTCAACCCTCAATACATCAACAGTGCATCGCAACTTCCACTTCACCCCAAACCCTTACTATCGCACAAAATTCATCATCGGAAAAATCGAATTATTCTAGTCTGAACCCAAAAACATCCACCTTTACCTGAGTCGCACCTCCCAGTCGCGTCATTACTAGCGTTGGCCTTTCCAGGAACCACAGTACCCTTCCGATCGCACACTTCCCAAAATCAGGATCCCCATTTCGAACTATCGTCGCACCCTTCGTCGAACATCTTCACTTGGTGACCGGTTTTACGGAGCTCGCGATTCAAACGCGGTTCCGATTTCAGTTATTTTTTTTAATTTGGATCGAAGGAAATGGTTTCGTGATTTGATTCCTCTGCCTTTTTCTAATTTTATTATACGGTGAATGATTTCCAATTTGTGATAAGAAGATGAATGATAGGCTGAAAGGAAAGAGAACGAAAGGGAATAAGTTTGAGTGGCTTTCGTTGAATTTGGAATGAAGAAATACAAATCGAGTTGTTCAATTTATAGAGTGTGAAGGGATGATGATAAGAACGAAGTCTTTCAGTAGAGTTAGGAGAAGGCATAGATTCAATGTCCTTGTTTGAAGCTTTGTGAAGAAGGAAAATAATACGTACAGGAAATGAAAAGATAAGACGCTGGGATTGTACAGAGTAGTATGCGCCTTAGATTTTAGGTCGTCCCTTATGTTTTTAATTTTAATTAAATTTTACTTTTGATTTTGATTTTGATTTATATATTTTAACTGGTGTACCATAAAATAAAGTATCCTGTGCTATCGAACCCCTATTTGAATGCAACGAACAACATTTCCAGGGTTCTACCACCATTCTCAACATACTGGAACAATTTCCATGGTCTATTTTAACCATATACAGAAGATATCAAATTAAATTAATGATTAAAAATTAAATTTGATTAAATATAAATCGACTCAATTAAAAATAATTCTATTGATAAATTATTATAAATACACACAACTGAATTCATAAAATTCCCAGAATAGACTAACTTAAATTTGAAACCCGATATTTTATTTTCACATTAAACCAATACTAAATTGATTTAAAATCGATTTATTTAATTTAAATAAATTGTTACAGTTTATATGCGATTCCATACCGACTATTTCAAAATTCGATTTGGCCATAACTCTCAATATAAAATACGAAATTTAGTTTTTTCTCTTTTATTGCGAAATTATTGTTTAACAGATTCAAACGTTTCTTGTTTCGGCGAATTCCAACTTATAACGGATCCTGTACACTTAGTTGAAGTTCAAATCTGGATATTACGAACTATCGCGCCATTTCGAGCTCGTTTATATTTTTTTATATTTATACGTTTCAAACCCGTTTAATTAATATAAAAAATCATTTATATTACCAGTTCAATATTTAAAATTAATTTAAATATTCAAATATACATCGATAAAAATGCGCGACGTTACATTCCTATCCCGTTAAAAGAATTTCGTCCCCGAAATTACTAAGTAGGAAATGTAGCTATACCTTTTTCATATCTCCCAATCCACTCATGTAACTCAACACTCACTTCAACATCGTTACTACTCAACTAACTCACTAGTTCCAATTTCACTACAAAAATCCTTAATGCCGATTAACCTTTTGTTAAGAAAAATTTTCAAAATTATTGAAAAATTTATAACTTCTGAAATTTTCAAAAAATTTCGCCAGAGTCTCCTTTGTACGGCTGATCGGTACAACTACAAAATGCTTCTCTGGGCCTTCCCCAATCAAAAAGAAAATTAAAAAGCCAAGCGACTTGCCAAATAGGCTTAGAAAATCCCATATGAAATTAAATATGTACCTTTTTGTCGGGCATCTCATATTTATTCTTCACGCTTGCTTCTATCAATAAACCTATATAATCACATGCATATCCATTCCAATTCGATCACAATCCATTTAACTTCTTACTCCCAATTTGCCAATTTATTCACTTATTGGTTTTCTTGCTTCACTTGTGACAATCTAACCAACCATGTTTGCATATATACTTTTGCTTACCACCAAGTCGAGTTTTATTTATATCTCAAGTTCCAGGTTAATTTTCTGTTAATCCCTTAAAGATCCATACGCATATTGAACTACAAAATCTGAGCAGAAGCTACAGAACGAACGCCATCAGGGTCGGTCATGCATAGTCTTGTCTGAAGCACTTAAAATGACTCACAAAGGATAGGAAGCAACTGTACAAAACAAGGTTCAAATATCAAATCCAAAACAAGTCATTTTCCCAGCACGGTCGAGGACGACGACGCAATGTATTATGGACGGTATAAATAGTGCGACCCAATGAAGATAAACGTCATATATCCTATAAAAGTCACCCACAACAATAGAAGACACTTGATCTAATATCAAAGTTCGGTCATACATTTCAGAGCTGAGGCAGGCCAAAGGTCGCGCATATATTCGACGACCGCTCATGGATTGCAACTCCGATTGCTCGTATGTTTTTCTGATCGAATGTCAATACTTTGATCAGGTATCATCTATCGATCGGTCGGATGCCAGCCCTTAGGAAGAACACGCTTACATCTCAAATCGCAAGCCTTGATTGGTCGCCTCCATACTATAGAGATAATCGTCTTCTCAATCATATTCACACATAGCCGCATCAGAGAATTGCGATCGTCCGACCACCTATCCAAACCGCTCACTCTTTCACTCGCGTATGACAATTGGATCCAGCTGTCAACAGCTAGCTAGAGTCAGGCGGTGGCATATTTGTAATTAATGGGACGAGCGACCCATGGCCTACATATAAGAACTTCAGCTCACTTCTCCGAAGGGGCGCACCTTTAAATAGACCATGGCTGCCAACATAAAGGGGATCCAACTCCTAAAACCCACAAAGTGCTGCTAAATTCAACCTCTAATCATTCCTCAAGTATTTTGGAACGACGATCATCGTCTCCATTCGAAGGTCCATCACCCATCTGGTCATGGTGTCAAGTACAACCTTGTAATCGGAAAAATCAAAGACATCCTCCTTCTCAATCATTCATCTGTCCTTCTCCTCCTCAAACTCTACCATTCCCTCATTAAATCCCAGGATTAATATGTATGAATGAGAGTATGTTGAGTAAATATAGAGATGTATGAAAAAAAAAGAGTTTATCTATTTTGTAATCTCCGTTTTAAGAATGCAAGCCATCTTCATAGTGGATGTAGGCCTAGCATAAGGCTGAATCACTCTAAAGCTCGTCTCCATTTTACCTTACTTGCATTTTTTACTTTCAATTGTTATTAAGTATGGCTCCATTTATTTACCTACCGTATCGGTGAAGTACAATTCAAGTATCATTGGTGTTTAAGCCATTTTTTGGTGAAAACATTTGGCGCCCACCGTTGGGCTGTATTTGCATCTATCCCCATTAAGGTCCGACGAGATTTTCTGAGAAAAAGTGTGCTTGGAATCATGGACATGCTGAGGGAAGTCACTGACGAAGTCGACAGCCTCATCAACAGTTTTAATATCATCGCATCGCCCACTACCCATTCCGGGCAGGAGAGCCATCTGGAATTGAAGAAACTATAACCAGGAAAGAGTTGGAAGAAGCAATGGCAGGATTAACGAGTTATTGACTATTGCGAACCATGCAATAATGAAGAAACTTGAGTCAATACTCGCTATTCAAGCCGCCACCGCAGAAGCCATGCTAAGTGCCACTTGTTCTTCTTTCACTCGAACGAATCACGGGCTGGAGGCAGAATTCTCTGCTTCGATCTCAAAACAGGGAAATTCCATTCAGGAAGTTGTGTATCACGCTAATCTGGATTTTGGAAAGAACAAAGCACCTATGCGCGACTACTTCGATGACACAATATCGGAACGGGTAGACAGCCCGGCCGCCAGAAGGGTGTTTCTTCCAAAAGAATGCCCAAATACCTTGACTCCAAATCATGATTACACATCTAGAACAGAAGCTGGTAAGGAAAAAGGTGCTCAATCCATGAAACAAAGAAAGGGGCGGAAATACATTTTAGGAATGGCATATGCAATCGTGGAAGAAAGTCTGAAGAAGGATGATCGAAAAGAATGGGAATCCTTTCCGACTGAAACCCCACTTACTGAAAGGATTAAGATTACTGTATATCCATAGAAATTCGAACCTCCAATGTTGCAGTTCTATAATGGGACAAGCGTTCCCAATCTATTCCTGTGCAAATATGACCAGTATATGAATGGGGCATGCGCTACCGATGAGATCGAATGCTTATATTTTCCGACTTATCTAGAAGGGGTGGCTTACCTATGGTTCACGAAACTACCACTGAAATCTATGGATGACTTCACTACCCTGGCTAAACTATTCGGTAAGCAGTTCAAATTCCAGGCACCCAGAGTTTGGGATGTTATAGAGCTAAGTGAACTACAAAAAAGACCAGGAGAGTCCATCAAAGCTTTTCTCACTCGATTTGATATGGCAGTAGCTGAAGTTGAAAATTTTGAGCCCCGTTTAGTCCTAATGGCTTTGAAAGGGGCCATATGCAAAGAGACCGGATTCAGACAGTGGATCAAGAAGAAGAAGCCAAGTACACTCGAACAATCACTCAATAAAGCTGAAAAATACATGAGTATTGAAGAAAATTCAGTATAAGGGCAGATAAAGGAGAAAGGAAATGCACAAAGTAGCTCTGATAGTCAGAAAAGGAGCAACGAAGGGAAAGACAGAAGGGCTAAAAAGAAACTACGCTTTTTCAAGAACTCCGAATTCACTCCCCTTAATGATTGTATTGGAAATATCTTCATGGAAACTAAGGACACCGAGAGATATCCCGTCTTAAAAGAAAAGGCAGGTCAAAGATGTCGCTATGAAATCAAGAAGATTTTGTCAATTCCATAAACAGCCAGGACACAATACCAACGACTGTAGGCATTTGACGTTAATCGTAGGACTAATCAGAGAAAACCATTTGCAACAATACATACAAAACCATGAATGTTGTTCCAACTCTCCGCGAACAAGGGGCAACAAGCTTTGATGAAAAGGCCCAAACCAACCAGAAACCAACGCTGACTTAAGGATCAGTAACCAGTGTCCTGATTATGGAGCTTTGGACAAGAACCCCCACAACTTTGCTTTGCTTTACTTCTCTGTTTTTATCTTATTACTTAAGAAATAGTAACCGCTTTACTCTGCTTTGTCACTCACTATATTCATGCATATGCTTATCAATGGTTTACTTACAAAAACCTTGTGAATCAATAATTAATTTTGTGCATACCTGAGTAACATACTTCTCAGTTCATGCTAAAAACTGATCTCTTGGAATGTAGGCATGATAGTGGCAACTGATCATATATGGATAAACTGTGACGGGAAGAATCTCAAAGCACATCTTAAGAAAAGCGGCTTGGGAACCACAAACATCAGGCAAAATCAAATAGGATGAATATGCACATCGCCTCAAGAGAATAAGCTGTTCTAAGACAAATTCAGAAGGCTGCACTTCTCATTGTGAAATATGCCAAACTCTTAGCAAACATCCATTCAAGGGATTGGCGTCACGCTTCAGTAGAGATGCAAGAATATTACAAAATCTATCCTACGGATAAAAAATGCTAGCCCCAAAGAGGCGCCTTGTCAGGTGCAGGACACGAACTCCTTAAAATCGAAACCAAATTCGGTAACAAGGATTAGTATCTGCCTCCTAGGGGCAATGCATAAATAAAACTAGGCTGGAAACACCAGTCCTGTATCGGAAGGACCAACAAACATGCTGGAAAGACCAGCGCAATCAGAAATCCTAGCCGTAAGGGGTAATAGAAATCCTAGCCGCAAGGGGTAACATAAATCCTAGCCGCAAGGGGGTATCCATTCTAGACCTTTTTTGAAAAAAAATCATATCAAACAAGACCTAGAGTGGATCGAAAACTTATAACCCAAGCCCTCCCCAGGAGGCACGTATTCAAAACCAGTCTCTGAAGGGCTTGGTTCACCAAGTCAGTCAGGCGCGGGGTTGAATACAACCTAATAAAAAATAATAACAAACACGCTTATGAATATATAAACAAACACGTAACAACCTATGATAAATAACAAACTTCGGGGATTGAACGAATCATCAAGGAAAACCGATAATAATAAAAAAACCATAAATCGGGTTTAGCCGTATGATTAACAGAGCGCCCGACAAAAAATGTAAATTAAAATAAAGGTGCAGCGTGCGACGCACCAACGCAATGGTGGCTGGGTTACATAACAAAAATCCGCAACACACTAAGGTCCAAATCAGGCCATAAAAGTCACCAACATAAGCGTACGATAATAAGCGAGGCTGGCACTCGCATAAACAAGCCAGACTAAACATAACATTTTAAAATAACAACAGAAATAATAAAAGACAAAGCTAGCAAGCCATGGCATTCAGATAAGGGAGGCAATGATCTTCTCCAGGGATTCAAGGGCCTTGACGAGCTCGAGCCTGTCTTTTTCCAAAGCATAGATTCGATCGACATTCACTTTATTCGACCCCTGAAGATCTCCAACAAGATTATACCAAGCACCCAATTGCTTTACAATATAATCCCTGACTTCTGTGATGAGGACTCCAACCAGATTAGGATGCTCCTCCAACTGATTAAATTCAGCTAATATGCCGTCTTTCATAGCATCCATTTTACCCGCAACAATCCATCGATCAATCGGGTCTATGTACACACAGGAATATGTACCAACTGGGCACCAACCCTCGAATCGCTCAGAAAGTTCGGGATGACAAGGATTGGGAACACAAAGAGGACTCGGAACAGCCATTTGATAGTTAGCAGGGTTTAAAGTAATGGACGGAGAAGCCAAGGGTAGTTGATCAAGAAAAATCTGAACATTTGGGACCGGAGTTCAGCCAATGAATGATGGCCTTGAGCATCATCTTCACCCAAGATCTTTTTACCTTGAAGCCTGTTTTTGTTGCCAGCCTTTCCCATTGATTTCTTCCTCGGTTTTTTTGATGTAAAGAATTTCATCCTTGTGCTGCCTATTTTAAAGAAAAAGAGGAAGAAAAAGAAAGTCAATTTGGGCTCAAACAACAATCATAAATCACCAAGAATAGCCAAACCAGACTCAGATATGAACAGAAACATTTTACCCAGAGAAGCCTGGGGCATTCCATCGAACAACTTATAAGCAATACTAACATCAAGATTTCAAAAGGCACCAGATGATTCAGATTCTTCAAGATAATTACAGAGACGGTATCTTCGCTAGACAGAACTAGGCTATTGCCAAAATCCCAATTCATACTTAAGTCAATCAGTCTACACTTAAAACATCCTAGCTCGGAAATATACTAGCTCAGACAAAACGAGGCAAAACAAAGAAAAACTCACCAAAAAAGATCATGATGCTTCGGATCCAAAAAAGAATTTCTTTTATTAAACAGGTGTTACTGCAAGCACTAAGCAAAAAAATAAGGAAAAAAGATACCTGAAAAAGGGTCTGGACAAGTATAAAAGATGTGGGTTACCGGGTAAGATTCTCGAAGAATACGACTACCGTTAAAAGAATTTCCTGAAGGAAAGAGGTAAAATAAAGAAGGTTAAAAGAAAATTAGAATGAGAAATAAGAAAATAAGAGGGAAGATTAAAGGACATGCATCAAGAGCATTCTCACCACATCAACCCGGTACTCAATTGCAGAAATAAGTGTCCCATCAAGATCCAACTGGCATGATCACTTCCCCATGATTTGACCATCTGTAATGATGAAAAGATAATTCAAATGTCTCGCCCACAAAAAGGAATGACATCAATCAACCACAGTGGAGCAATCCTGAGCTTTGCACGAATGACCCTTCGGTAAAACAGATTAAATCTACCAAACAATGTTGCGACCGGTCATGTCGAAGCCATTAATTCTTTTTTTTTTCAAAAAAATTACAAACTTTGAGGGGCAAATATTAATCCCTTAAAGATCCATATGCACATTGAGCTACAAAATCTGAGCATAAGCTACGGAATGAACGCCATCAGGGTCGATCATGCACTGTCTTGTACGAAGCACTTAAAATGTCTCACAAAGGATAGGAAGCAACTTTACAGAACAAGGTTCAAATATCAAATCCAAAACAAGTCATTTGCCCAGCACGGTCGGGGACGACGACGTAATGTATTATGGACGATATAAACGCGGCCCAATGAAGATAAAGGTCGTATATCCTATAAAAGTCGTCCACAACAATAGAAGACACTTGACCTAATATCAAAGTTCGGTCGTACATGTCAGAGCTGAGGCAGGCCAAAGGTCGCGCATATATTCGACGACCGCTCATGGATTACAACTCCGATCGCTCGTATGTTTTTCTGATCGAACGCCAATACTTTGATCAGGTATCATCTATCGATCGGTCGGACGCCATCCCTTAGGAAGAACACACTTACATCTCAAATCGCAAGCATTGATTGGTCGCCTCCAGACTATAGAGATAATCCTCTTCTCACTCATATTCATACATAGCCTCATCAGAGAATTGTGATCGTCCGACCGCCTATCCAAACCGCTCACTCTTTCACTCGCGTATGACAATTGGATCCAGCTGTCAGCAGCTGGCTAGAGTCAGGTGGTGGCATATTTGCAATTAATGGGACGAGCGACCCATGGCCTGCATATAAGAACTTCAGCTCACTTCTCCGAAGGGGCGCACCTATAAATAGGCCATGACTACCAACATAAAGGGAATCCAACTCCTGAAAACCACAAAGTGCTGCTAAATTCAACCTCCAATCATTCCTCAAGTGTTTCTGAAGCGACCCGAACTTCCCCGGTCTCCGAAGAGATGAGAAAGAACGAATTACTGTGAGGACAAGACAAAATAGAACGCATACTAGCAAACATTTCGTTGCTATTACAACAATTCCATCAGATACAAGAATATACAGAGTATAATTGAATAAATTACATTCAACAAATATCAGAGATTTAAATAAATTACATAGCAGCGGGAAAATAATATAAAACACAACTGAAAGTGATACACGGATACAGAGCTTCCCGAGCATCGTTCCAGCTGTAAATCAGGACCCTGTGGATATAAATCTGCAAAACCAAAACTACTAGCTGCTCGTGCGGAAAATAGGGGCACCCATAGTTTTGGTTAAAACAATAAACTCCAGGTCAGTCATGTGACTGGTGTGAGAACTAAAACAGTTATTAATCTTTATTTTTAAAGTTAGGTAAATCAAGGGACCACGCTGTATAACACGGAACGGGTTTCCTCCCAAGAATACCAGTGCATAAAACAAACAGCGCAATGCTAAATAAAGAAAAATGAAGCTGTTATAAGACCCAGGTCCCATCACACAATGCAACGCAAGCCGGAGGATAGGGTTTTTACCTTATAACTGCCAAAGCATGCTTGATACGTTTAAAACACATTATTTGATACTACAATAAGTGTATAGTGTCAAAACAATTCAAATCATAAATATCAATCATAGGCGGCATGGGTACCATCTATCATGTCGCCATACTAGTTCTACAATTAAAACCGCAATACACGTATTGGAAATTGGATTTCCATCATGAGTCGAGGCAAGGGGCAAGTTCCTCTCCGCGTTCGAGACACTCTAGCAATGCCTCAGGACCCCACTCTGATCCTTTGGAACCTCCAAGGCCGGTCCTCTCTTACTTTTGAGGATTAATTATTCCTGAACACACGTTTCCCGGTCCTTACAGACCTATATCCGAGGCGCCTCATATCCAACAACCACACAGGTGAAAAGTATATAAATGTCAGGGCTGGTAGGTCACTGACACCACCCTAGCTAGAAAGAAACGTCGTGCACTCCTTGGGTCCATATCCCGTTTTTGACTCATACCGAGGTGTGAGGCTCGCGAATTCACGTTATACACAAAGCTACGCCACACAGGCCGTGCTTTGATCATCAACCACAAGACTTTGCTTTTCAACAGAAGTCTTGATCAATTGCCACTGACGCGTGCCACATTGGCAATTCACTCCATGCGACTGATGTCAATCGATATACAACCTCTGAGCTCGTATGTCTCAGAGAAGGGCGTTAAGCAAGAGAATAAATTCTCCGCCGCCAAACAGATGTATATTCAATAGAGATCAATCAACACAGAATAAAATCCAATGTCAGACACACCATCCATTTACAAGTTCGTTCTGGGTCTGAATGAAACCGGAGGCACTTTCCTCGCATATCCATCCATCTCCAAGTACGTCTGGACGATCACCAACTGATTCCCTCATCCTGGGTGTACAGCCCAATCAAGATCATCAGTAATCACCCAAATGATGTGAAGACTTCCGGTCTTCAACCACCGTCTTCATCTTCGACATCTCGTCGAATCGATTATTCAGAATGGGTATAAACCCGGCCTTTCTGAATAACCCACGTATATAATAAACGAATGTTACACAAACACAACAAACGCCTCATTCCAATTCAGAATATTCTTTTATTCACAAAAACACATTCTTAGGGAAATGTTCCCATTAATTTTATCCAAGATAAATTCGTCTAACTTTATCCTATAATCTTCCTTTGGATATCATTTCAAACTAGTCGGGATTAGCGAACCACACCGAAGTAATTATTTGTTTTATTTCCCAATCCCAACCTATATATCCCATGGAGCAAAACTGGTGATACTCCATATCTAACACCACGGTGTTATCGGTAAAATTAATTACCATTTCACGTTCAAATCTAATTAAAGATTTAACTATCGCTTTGGAGCAAAACTGGTGATACTCCACTCTCGATCACTTTTCAGATTTGATAATTTAAATTATCAATTCACTTTTTAATCTAATTAAAGATTCATTAAAACTCCACTTAGTTTTAATCTTCTCAAAAATCAATATTATGTCTTTAACTGGGTTAAAGAACCAATGTCTTCTAAAACACGATTCACGATAAACCCAAATCACATTTGATATTAAATACAAGGCTCTGAATAGAAAATATATTGGCTTATATTCAATATCAAATTCTGAAACCAACATATATCGTATTGGCAATAACGATATAAAATATATCTTTCAAATTCCCATAACAATATCTGTATAGTCACGAAATCCAACATCGAAATATCCCGAAGATAATTTCGATTCAACTCCAGTCCAATCCACGTATTGGAAATTATCGATTATTTTCAAAATCACTTTCAAATTCAATTTATTTATTTCAAAAATAAATTGATTTTAATTCTAGTTCAAAACCAGTTCATTTCGATAAAAATCTATTTTTACCTTCTAATGTGGAATTTTCCAGCCCAATTCTTTCCAATTCACATATCATAATTTTACACAAATTATAGATATTTTTAATAATTTTATCAAGGCCCGTACAGTCGATTTCCATCAACGGCCATCGAACTACACTTACAGCGACCTTTTTCGAATTTGATTTGGACATAATTCCAAATCCAACCGTTAGATTTCAAATTTCTAATATTCATTGGAAAGCTCTTTTCGATACGAACCCAACGGTTCCGGTTTTAGGAGAATCCGACGGTCGGATCTCCCGCAATGTCCGTTTGAAATAAATGGTCGAAATTCACGAACTGGCGCGGCGCGGCGCGTTCTATTCAGGCCATTATATTATATATATAATATATATTTCGTCGATTTCTATTTAAAACGAATTTTATAAATCGTTTTAAAATCGTTTCTGAAACAATTCAACTTCTATATTCAATTCAAATCAAAATTGAATTCTTCTTTATAAATCCGTTTTAAAATTCATTTCTATTCAATTCAAATTTTAATTCAATTTGAATTCATTTCAATTCACTTTCAATTCAATTTGAATTCGTTTTCAATTCAATTCATTTCGAAATCGTTTTCAATTCAATTCATTTCGAAATCGTTTTCAATTCAATTCATTTCGAAATCGTTTTCAATTCATTTCATTTCGAAATCGTTTTCAATTCAATTCATTTCGAAATCATTTTCAATTCAATTCATTTCGAAATCGTTTTCAATTCAATTCATTTCGAAATAGTTTTCAATTCAATTCATTTCGAAATCGTTTTCAATTCATTTCGAAATCGTTTTCAATTCATTATACAACGAATAAAATCGATATAAATATCGTTCACGTCAAAATGGCGCAAAACTAATCAACACGGCTTTATATTTTTCACAACTTCTTTATTTTATTCAACAAATGAATATTTATCCCATTCAACACATGAATCTAGATTTTTTTTTAACCCACGACTAATCTCAACACATGAGTACTGTCAACACATCACTATTTTTGTTATGTAAAATATTTTATAAAACTATGGTATCTATCGTTTGATTTTCAATTAGACTTCTACTGGGATGGAGTTCTAATTTTAAATATGATAAAGATGTAAATTTTATTATAAAAAATATTTCACTCAACACATGAACATCGTCAACACATGACTATTTTTATATTCAACACATGAATTTTCTTTTATAATATTCATTATTTTCCCGATTGGAATGAGGCCCAATCAATCACCATATAACGTTAATTATATGAATTCCATACAACACATGTATATAATAGCTTTGAAAAATAATCAACCATCAACCAAAGTGCACCACACAACTGCATAAGCATCAAATATAAATAATCGACGCTTACACAGTCTGTCGACCAATCGATCGACAATAATTAAATAATTGGGATTAGTGTACACCAAATATCATCCCAACACCCGTGTGGGGTTTCAAACAATCAAACACAGATTTTATTTGTGCAGTTGGGCGATGTGTAAAATTTATCGACCCAATCAATATCAGTCAAATCAGTGTATATAAACAAATCGGCCGATTTGTTTATAAATATTTATTTATTTACTTATTTACTTTCACGTTAAAAATTATATTTTTAACGTCAAAAATATTTATTTCAACACTTGAATTTCTATTCGGTTCATTTATTCAATAAATGATATTTTTATTTTTCTAACATATTTTAGAAAATTTCGGGGGTATAACGGCACGATACTAGAAACGGGATAAGGCCTAGCCTTGTCCCCGGTCTAATAATGGCCACCGCCATACCCATATCAATCAAATCACTTTCGTAATGCAAACCACAAAATTTGGAGTAAGAGTCTAACCTAGCCTTACTCCTTCGCCTTATAACGGCGCACGTCTAATCCTAATCAATTTATCGATTCGATTTTTCACACAACAAACCACATTCAAACCAATATCGCAATCAATCACCAAACAGCCAAACAAACAAGTCCATGGTCTGTGGACGATTGTGTCGGGTCCTATGATTGACATAGAAATGTGTTTATTTTATGCTCTTATATCTTATCTTTTGTATATAATTAAATATTACTTGGGTATTGTTTTGTTACTTTTACAGATATTCCAACCCAGCCCGCATGCAACCAGAAATGTAGAAAAATAGAGTTCAATTTGCTGTGTATTTGCATTTTGAAGAATTGTAGATGAAGATATCACATCGAGTTGCTGTTGGACAAGAAAAGGAGTGATAAAAAGGCTTTGCACATCACAAATCAATGAAGAAATATCAAGGAAGCAAGAGGAAAAAGAGAAAAGGCCCAATTTGCTTTATTTATCTAAGGCCCATTTATGTTTCTCATTGTAAACAAATTAGTGGTGTAATGACCAGGCCCATTTACCATTAGGGTTAGGGTTGGGGTTTGGCTATCTACCCTATATATACCCCTGTAATGGCATTGTAGCCACCATCCTATATCTCATCTCTCATTCCATTGTCTAATAAAAGTTCTTCTTTCTCTTTTATTTTCTGCATTTTGTTTTTCTTAGCAACTAGTGTTGTCTATACGATTAGATTCGGTAGAACACTATTTGTATTTTGCACTTGTTTGCATTAGTGATTTACCGTCTGATTAGATTCAGCGGAAATCCTAATTTTAATTCTTGTTTGTTATTTCAATTTCTGCAATTTCAATTTCTGCTTTTTTATTATTTTCTTAGGTCACATTGGGTTTGATTAGATTCAAATCTAATTCATAGTTTCATTTGCTTTCCATTGTAATTGCGATTTGATCGTCGGTTCAGTTAGATCTGTTCTGAATCAAATTACAGTTTTAGTTTTGTTTTGTTTTGCAAAATCAACCTCCAAAGTTCGTCTAACACGCCCACGAAACATATAAATAATAAAATTTAACTTTCCTCCCTGTATTCGACCTGTATGCTACACACCTGTATGCTTGCAGAATTTATTACAAATGTCGCGCTTTTCTAATTCATAGATCAGCGACGATCAATTTTTTGCGCCGTTGCCGGGGAGGCAATAATTAAATTTTGTTATTTATTTAATTTCTGATTCGTGTTAGTTTTTATTTTAAATTATTTTCCTTTTGCTTATTTATATATATAGAATAAAATTCTTGATTGGTTTGGTTTGGTATTATTCTATGATATCATAATCTTCCTAACAAGAGAAAAAACTGCCAAATTCTCTTGATTGTCCTTTTTTTTATTGCTTTCCCCTTTTCAAATTTTTACTTTATCATTTTTTTCCCTCTTTCCTTTTTCTCTCTCTACTATTTCATAGAAAAAAAAATCTTGCTATTTTCTCTGGTACTTCTTTCCTCTTTCCACCTTCTTCCCTGATTTCAATACAATCTTCTTCTCTCCTTTCAGTTATTTCTTTCCCTTTTACATTTTGATTTCTTTTCCTTTGTACAATTTCCTATAAAAAAAAAGAAAAAAAAATAAAATAAAATAATAATAATAATGTACAGATTTCCTTTTCTGCAAAACCATCCCTACCACAATCCCATCCTCCGCTCTTCATCATAACATTCACACAGATCCATCACCCCATAATTGCAACCATCCACCTCGTTAAACCCAAAGTCGGATCCGCCACCATACCTCGCCGACCATCACTTCCCATCTTCAAAAATTAATTGTCTCACCATCCAAACCATCAACATCCTCTGACAAACGCAAATTCGTCACCACACGCTGCAAACCTCTCAAAAATCATCTTTCCACCCCCCACTTCCCAAAACTGATTCGAATAGCTCAAACAAAAGTGCACCATTCACGTTGGAACCCAACTCCAATCAATTCACCGTTCGTCATCACCCACATCTATCTACTATCCATTACCATCATCCTATTCGCAACGATCATCACATCTTTCATCTCTTTCAAGAACGTAAGTCATTAACCACAAAGCAAAATCAAAACCAATCCCACAAACAGACCACATCATCAGTTCTGCCACCCCCATCGAACACAAATCCACGCATCCACACCACCATCTTTGACACCCATCACCGACCCCTCAACTCCATCCATACATCAGTTTCAACTGCCATGAACATCACTACCCGAGCTTCCATCGACCAATCTGTTCATCACCGCAACTAGATCGGCACTTACATCCAACTCATCATCAAAAAAAAAAAAACAAACAAAAAAAAAACTGACAGCTCCCCCAAAATCCTCATCCTCAGGCTACCTTCAAACCACATCGCAGAAAAGAACCACAGTCATCCACGTCCAGAAAATCACTCAAGTCCCCATACCCGAAACCCTATTACAGCATCACCGCGCCCTCTCGAATATTCCCAATTCGATCACCGCAAGCCAAAACCGGAAATCTGATTCGAATTCCCCCAAGTTGATAAAAAAAAAGAGGGGTGTTTTCGAAATTGTTTTGAAACGAGGACTGCGGCTTAGCCTTTCATTTCTTTTGAAAACAAGTAAAAAATGATTGTGTGGTTTGTTTCTTAATGAAAGAAAAGAAAGGAGTGGTTGATCTGATTGGAGACGTGTACTTTGTTTGGTTTCCTGGAGTTATTCAGGTGTTGCTTAATAAAAAAATAAGAGGAGAGGGCCAAGTTGTTAAACTATTTTCACAAAGTTTCGGTATTATATTTGGCATAGTTGTTTCCTAGGAACAGGGTCGAAATTGTGGGCTGGACGCATTGTATTGGGTGGGTGTGTAGGCGTTGTGCTGATTTTTATTTTTATTTAGGGGTCCTCCTACTTGTTGTTGAGTCCATTCTTTTTTTTTTGTTTGGCATGGTCATTTTTTTTTGAGTTTAATCTTGTTTAATTTAGTTTTTTGTGAAGTTTTTTTTTAGTTAAGTTCAGAGATTTATTTTTCTTTTTCGGTCTAGTTAGTTGTTGGTTTAATTTTTATTTCTTCCAAATTTCTTTCTTCCTTTTGTTGTTTAATTTGCTTTAAAAAAAAAAAGAGAGAAATCTCAAAAAAAAAAAAAAAAAAAAAGAGAAAAAAAAGAAATCAAAATCAAGGCAAACTTTGAAGGAACGAAATTCAAGAAAAACAAGAATTCAACAATCAAGCAACTTGCAGACAGTGGAGTAAGAAGTGTAAGCATTACTCAAATTTTCTGGACGGACAGCCATACCCCACGGTAATATTTTTATAAACTCTACAGGTGCTCTGCCGCAAGGAAAAAAATATATATAGACAGTTGTTGTAAAAATTTCTGCAGGGGCAGCGGCTTTGAATGTACAATTTTTAATTTCTGCAATTATTTTGTGTGATTGCTGTTATATCTGCATCTTTTATTCATTCGGTTAAGGGCAATACCCCAATTCACATAAGGTGAGGGATTTCATCACCCTTTCCTTGGCCCACAAATTGCATTCCATCGTAGAATCTGACTAATAATAACGGTTAGACATTGGACTTAAGGGAGTCGCGGGCTCATCTAGGGCTTAATTATACTGTGATAGTTGATTCATTTGGAACGAATTATTTCTTGGTGTCTAGACTACGGCAGAGAAATAACCGTTTATAAATATTACGGTGATTCGTAAATTTTATATCGGTTGTTACTCTGAAGGTACTTAAACCTTCGGCTGCATTGCAAGGGTGATTCCTGGTGCACCGATAACTCCTGTCCGTTAACTGGCTAAGAAATCTTTTGATCTAAGTAATCAAACGCATCACTTTATAATTTTGGGTTAAGAGCCAATAAGGACAGAAAACTTCATTGTAGC
>JASFAX010000028.1:19573903-19576403 GCA_030737875.1 Allium sativum
ACGGCCACTTCGACGAAGGTTCGAAAAGTTCCCATACTCAGTTTGGGGAAGTTAGAAAGAAGAACGGCTTTTCAGTAGGTGGAACGTGATCCGTTCAAAGACCGCAAGTTTTGTCGGAATCTTTTCGGTTGAACATGATCCGCGTCTAAACACTAAGTGCCAAATTCCTTGGTGAGTAGCCACAGACAGAAAAATGGGACAATGAGTAATCCAATAGGTACATCGATCGACCGACCACCGAAATATAATTCCGTGGACTTATAAGAAAAGCCCATTGTGCCTGGATTTTATATTGGAAGAGCGGACCAGGCGAAAAGCAAGCTGTAACGTGCGCTGACACTGAAATCTAAGCCTATGGAATTTCAAACATTTACCCGTGAAATTTACGAAACCTCCGCGCCGAAGGCTCAAACGCGATCGGTTGACCCGCTTTCTGGTAAAGAAGGTGTTCGAGTTAATGGTGTTCACGTGTCCGCGCCGGGCTTGGCACGTCTTGGATTTGGCAAATTACCAGATTTACCGAAGTACAAGATTTGGCAAAGTACCAGGTTTGGCACTCAAAAAAGGCTTGAAAACACGGTGAAACATTGGATTTTCACGTGTGCTCATCGGGCTTGGCACGACTTGGATTTGGCGAATTACCAGATTTAGCACTTGACAAAGTACCAGGTTTGCCAAAGTACGAGGCTGAAAAACACGGTGAAACATTGGATTTCGACGTGTGCGCATCGGGCTTGGCACGCCTTGGATTTGTCAGAGTACCAGATTTGGCACTCAAAAAATAGTGAAAAACACAGTGAAACATTGGATTTTCACGTGTGCGCATCGGGCTCGGCACGGCTTCGTTTTGGCAAAGTACCAGGTTTGGCAAAGTACCAGATTCGGCACTTTGCAAAGTACCAGATTTGGCACTCAAAAAAGGCTTAAAAACATGGTGAAACATTGAATTTTTACGTGTGCTCATCGGGCTTGGCACGCCTTGGATTTGGCAAAGTACCAGGTTTGGCACTTGGCAAAGTACCAGGCTGAAAAACACGGTGAAACATCGAATTTTTACGTGTGCTCATCGGGCTCGGCACGCCTTGGATTTGGCAAAGTACCAAATTTGCCAAAGTACCAGATTTGGCACTCAAAAAATAGAGAAAAACACGGTGAAACATTGGATTTTCACGTGTGCTAATCGGGCTCGGCACGGCTTGGTTTTGGCAAAGTACCAGGTTTGGCAAAGTACCAGATTCGACACTTTGCAAAGTACCAGATTTGGCACTCAAAAAAGGCTTAAAAACATGGTGAAACATTGAATTTTTACGTGTGCTCATCGGGCTTGGCACGCCTTGGATTTGGCAAAGTACCAGATTTGGCACTTGGCAAAGTACCAGGTTTGCCAAAGTACCAGGCTGAAAAACACGGTGAAACATCGAATTTTCGCGTGTGCTAATCGGGCTCGGCACGCCTTGGATTTGGCAAAGTACCAAATTTCCAAAGTACCAGATTTTGGCACTCAAAAAAGACTGAAAAACATGGTAAAACATTGGATTTTCACGTGTGCGCATCGGGCTCGGCACGGCTTGGTTTTGGCAAAGTACCGGGTTTGGCAAAGTACCAGATTTGGCACTTTGCAAAGTACCAGATTTGGCACTCAAAAAGGGCTTAAAAACACGGTGAAACATTGAATTTTCACGTGTGCTAATCGGGCTCCGCTCGCCTTGGATTTGGCAAAGTACCAGATTTGGCACTTGGCAAAGTACCAGGTTTGCCAAAGTACCAGGCTGAAAAACACGGTGAAACATTGAATTTTCACGTGTGCTAATCGGGCTCCGCACGATTTGGCACTTGGCAAAGTACCAGATTTGGCACTTGGCAAAGTACCAGGTTTGCCAAAGTACCAGGCTAAAAAACACGGTGAAACATCGAATTTTCACGTGTGCGCATCGGGCTTGGCACGCCTTGGATTTGGCAAAGTACCAGATTTGCCAAAGTACCAGATTTGCCAAAGTACCAGATTTTGGCACTCAAAAAGGGCTTAAAAACACGGTGAAACATTGGATTTTCACGTGTGCTAATCGGGCTCCGCACGCCTTGGATTTGGCAAAGTACCAGATTTGGCACTTGGCAAAGTACCAGGTTTGCCAAAGTACCAAGCTGAAAAACACGGTGAAACATTGAATTTTCACGTGTGCTAATCGGGCTTGGCACGCCTTGGATTTGGCAAAGTACCAGATTTGCCATTTGGCAAAGTACCAGGTTTGCCAAAGTACCAGGCTAAAAAACACGGTGAAACATCGAATTTTCGCGTGTGCTAATCGGGCTCCGCACGCCTTGGATTTGGCAAAGTACCACATTTGCCAAAGTACCAGATTTGGCACTCAAAAAATGGTGAAAAACACGGTGAAACGTTAGATTTTCACGTGTGCGCATCGGGCTTGGCACAGCTTGGATTTGGCAAAGTACCAGATTTGGCACTTGGCAAAGTACCAGGTTTGCCAAAGTACCAGGCTGA
>JASFAX010000028.1:19596403-19598903 GCA_030737875.1 Allium sativum
GATTTCGACGTGTGCGCATCGGGCTTGGCACGCCTTGGATTTGTCAGAGTACCAGATTTGGCACTCAAAAAATAGTGAAAAACACAGTGAAACATTGGATTTTCACGTGTGCGCATCGGGCTCGGCACGGCTTCGTTTTGGCAAAGTACCAGGTTTGGCAAAGTACCAGATTCGGCACTTTGCAAAGTACCAGATTTGGCACTCAAAAAAGGCTTAAAAACATGGTGAAACATTGAATTTTTACGTGTGCTCATCGGGCTTGGCACGCCTTGGATTTGGCAAAGTACCAGGTTTGGCACTTGGCAAAGTACCAGGCTGAAAAACACGGTGAAACATCGAATTTTTACGTGTGCTCATCGGGCTCGGCACGCCTTGGATTTGGCAAAGTACCAAATTTGCCAAAGTACCAGATTTGGCACTCAAAAAATAGAGAAAAACACGGTGAAACATTGGATTTTCACGTGTGCTAATCGGGCTCGGCACGGCTTGGTTTTGGCAAAGTACCAGGTTTGGCAAAGTACCAGATTCGACACTTTGCAAAGTACCAGATTTGGCACTCAAAAAAGGCTTAAAAACATGGTGAAACATTGAATTTTTACGTGTGCTCATCGGGCTTGGCACGCCTTGGATTTGGCAAAGTACCAGATTTGGCACTTGGCAAAGTACCAGGTTTGCCAAAGTACCAGGCTGAAAAACACGGTGAAACATCGAATTTTCGCGTGTGCTAATCGGGCTCGGCACGCCTTGGATTTGGCAAAGTACCAAATTTCCAAAGTACCAGATTTTGGCACTCAAAAAAGACTGAAAAACATGGTAAAACATTGGATTTTCACGTGTGCGCATCGGGCTCGGCACGGCTTGGTTTTGGCAAAGTACCGGGTTTGGCAAAGTACCAGATTTGGCACTTTGCAAAGTACCAGATTTGGCACTCAAAAAGGGCTTAAAAACACGGTGAAACATTGAATTTTCACGTGTGCTAATCGGGCTCCGCTCGCCTTGGATTTGGCAAAGTACCAGATTTGGCACTTGGCAAAGTACCAGGTTTGCCAAAGTACCAGGCTGAAAAACACGGTGAAACATTGAATTTTCACGTGTGCTAATCGGGCTCCGCACGATTTGGCACTTGGCAAAGTACCAGATTTGGCACTTGGCAAAGTACCAGGTTTGCCAAAGTACCAGGCTAAAAAACACGGTGAAACATCGAATTTTCACGTGTGCGCATCGGGCTTGGCACGCCTTGGATTTGGCAAAGTACCAGATTTGCCAAAGTACCAGATTTGCCAAAGTACCAGATTTTGGCACTCAAAAAGGGCTTAAAAACACGGTGAAACATTGGATTTTCACGTGTGCTAATCGGGCTCCGCACGCCTTGGATTTGGCAAAGTACCAGATTTGGCACTTGGCAAAGTACCAGGTTTGCCAAAGTACCAAGCTGAAAAACACGGTGAAACATTGAATTTTCACGTGTGCTAATCGGGCTTGGCACGCCTTGGATTTGGCAAAGTACCAGATTTGCCATTTGGCAAAGTACCAGGTTTGCCAAAGTACCAGGCTAAAAAACACGGTGAAACATCGAATTTTCGCGTGTGCTAATCGGGCTCCGCACGCCTTGGATTTGGCAAAGTACCACATTTGCCAAAGTACCAGATTTGGCACTCAAAAAATGGTGAAAAACACGGTGAAACGTTAGATTTTCACGTGTGCGCATCGGGCTTGGCACAGCTTGGATTTGGCAAAGTACCAGATTTGGCACTTGGCAAAGTACCAGGTTTGCCAAAGTACCAGGCTGAAAAACACGGTGAAACATTGAATTTTCACGTGTGCGCATCGGGCTTGGCACGCCTTGGATTTGGCAAAGTACCAGATTTGCCAAAGTACCAGATTTGGCACTTGGCAAAGTGCCAGATTCGGAAAACACATGCGGATCACTCAAAAACCCAGTGACTACATGGTAAAACCACAAAAAAAAATGTGGTCGGATTTACCTACGTAGCAGAGACACTTTGGACTACCGGGGTCATATTAGGCTAAATTCCATATATTCCTATATTGGGGGGGGAGGGTGAGGAGGAGGAGGAAGGGGAAGGATCGACCAAAATGGATCAGGCAAAACGCAAGCTGAAACATTGGTCGATCAACAAATTTTTTTTGTGTGGATTTTTCGGAGAAATATTTTTTTTTTTTTTAAATATTTAAAAATATTAATTTTTAAATATTTAAAAAAAAAAAAATTTAAAAAAAAATTTTTTTGAAAATGTTTTCGATGGAAGTGCCCTCCCCAAATTTTTTAAAAATATTTTTAAAAATATTTTTGTTGCGATCTCGGAAAAGTTTGGTTTTGGTTGGATTTCACCAGTTTTTCCGAAAACTGGCCAAATCTAGCTAGAACCATGCTGAAATGTGGGCAATTACAGGAAAGCTTGGTTTTGGCTGGATTTTTTCGGTTTTTTCGAAAATAGGACGTATCAAGCAGAAACCCTGGTGAAACGTGGCCGCTCAT
>JASFAX010000028.1:19628903-19631403 GCA_030737875.1 Allium sativum
TACCAGATTTACCGAAGTACAAGATTTGGCAAAGTACCAGGTTTGGCACTCAAAAAAGGCTTGAAAACACGGTGAAACATTGGATTTTCACGTGTGCTCATCGGGCTTGGCACGACTTGGATTTGGCGAATTACCAGATTTAGCACTTGACAAAGTACCAGGTTTGCCAAAGTACGAGGCTGAAAAACACGGTGAAACATTGGATTTCGACGTGTGCGCATCGGGCTTGGCACGCCTTGGATTTGTCAGAGTACCAGATTTGGCACTCAAAAAATAGTGAAAAACACAGTGAAACATTGGATTTTCACGTGTGCGCATCGGGCTCGGCACGGCTTCGTTTTGGCAAAGTACCAGGTTTGGCAAAGTACCAGATTCGGCACTTTGCAAAGTACCAGATTTGGCACTCAAAAAAGGCTTAAAAACATGGTGAAACATTGAATTTTTACGTGTGCTCATCGGGCTTGGCACGCCTTGGATTTGGCAAAGTACCAGGTTTGGCACTTGGCAAAGTACCAGGCTGAAAAACACGGTGAAACATCGAATTTTTACGTGTGCTCATCGGGCTCGGCACGCCTTGGATTTGGCAAAGTACCAAATTTGCCAAAGTACCAGATTTGGCACTCAAAAAATAGAGAAAAACACGGTGAAACATTGGATTTTCACGTGTGCTAATCGGGCTCGGCACGGCTTGGTTTTGGCAAAGTACCAGGTTTGGCAAAGTACCAGATTCGACACTTTGCAAAGTACCAGATTTGGCACTCAAAAAAGGCTTAAAAACATGGTGAAACATTGAATTTTTACGTGTGCTCATCGGGCTTGGCACGCCTTGGATTTGGCAAAGTACCAGATTTGGCACTTGGCAAAGTACCAGGTTTGCCAAAGTACCAGGCTGAAAAACACGGTGAAACATCGAATTTTCGCGTGTGCTAATCGGGCTCGGCACGCCTTGGATTTGGCAAAGTACCAAATTTCCAAAGTACCAGATTTTGGCACTCAAAAAAGACTGAAAAACATGGTAAAACATTGGATTTTCACGTGTGCGCATCGGGCTCGGCACGGCTTGGTTTTGGCAAAGTACCGGGTTTGGCAAAGTACCAGATTTGGCACTTTGCAAAGTACCAGATTTGGCACTCAAAAAGGGCTTAAAAACACGGTGAAACATTGAATTTTCACGTGTGCTAATCGGGCTCCGCTCGCCTTGGATTTGGCAAAGTACCAGATTTGGCACTTGGCAAAGTACCAGGTTTGCCAAAGTACCAGGCTGAAAAACACGGTGAAACATTGAATTTTCACGTGTGCTAATCGGGCTCCGCACGATTTGGCACTTGGCAAAGTACCAGATTTGGCACTTGGCAAAGTACCAGGTTTGCCAAAGTACCAGGCTAAAAAACACGGTGAAACATCGAATTTTCACGTGTGCGCATCGGGCTTGGCACGCCTTGGATTTGGCAAAGTACCAGATTTGCCAAAGTACCAGATTTGCCAAAGTACCAGATTTTGGCACTCAAAAAGGGCTTAAAAACACGGTGAAACATTGGATTTTCACGTGTGCTAATCGGGCTCCGCACGCCTTGGATTTGGCAAAGTACCAGATTTGGCACTTGGCAAAGTACCAGGTTTGCCAAAGTACCAAGCTGAAAAACACGGTGAAACATTGAATTTTCACGTGTGCTAATCGGGCTTGGCACGCCTTGGATTTGGCAAAGTACCAGATTTGCCATTTGGCAAAGTACCAGGTTTGCCAAAGTACCAGGCTAAAAAACACGGTGAAACATCGAATTTTCGCGTGTGCTAATCGGGCTCCGCACGCCTTGGATTTGGCAAAGTACCACATTTGCCAAAGTACCAGATTTGGCACTCAAAAAATGGTGAAAAACACGGTGAAACGTTAGATTTTCACGTGTGCGCATCGGGCTTGGCACAGCTTGGATTTGGCAAAGTACCAGATTTGGCACTTGGCAAAGTACCAGGTTTGCCAAAGTACCAGGCTGAAAAACACGGTGAAACATTGAATTTTCACGTGTGCGCATCGGGCTTGGCACGCCTTGGATTTGGCAAAGTACCAGATTTGCCAAAGTACCAGATTTGGCACTTGGCAAAGTGCCAGATTCGGAAAACACATGCGGATCACTCAAAAACCCAGTGACTACATGGTAAAACCACAAAAAAAAATGTGGTCGGATTTACCTACGTAGCAGAGACACTTTGGACTACCGGGGTCATATTAGGCTAAATTCCATATATTCCTATATTGGGGGGGGAGGGTGAGGAGGAGGAGGAAGGGGAAGGATCGACCAAAATGGATCAGGCAAAACGCAAGCTGAAACATTGGTCGATCAACAAATTTTTTTTGTGTGGATTTTTCGGAGAAATATTTTTTTTTTTTTTAAATATTTAAAAATATTAATTTTTAAATATTTAAAAAAAAAAAAATTTAAAAAAAAATTTTTTTGAAAATGTTTTCGATGGAAGTGCCCTCCCCAAATTTTTTAAAAATATT
>JASFAX010000028.1:19651403-19653903 GCA_030737875.1 Allium sativum
TACCAGATTCGACACTTTGCAAAGTACCAGATTTGGCACTCAAAAAAGGCTTAAAAACATGGTGAAACATTGAATTTTTACGTGTGCTCATCGGGCTTGGCACGCCTTGGATTTGGCAAAGTACCAGATTTGGCACTTGGCAAAGTACCAGGTTTGCCAAAGTACCAGGCTGAAAAACACGGTGAAACATCGAATTTTCGCGTGTGCTAATCGGGCTCGGCACGCCTTGGATTTGGCAAAGTACCAAATTTCCAAAGTACCAGATTTTGGCACTCAAAAAAGACTGAAAAACATGGTAAAACATTGGATTTTCACGTGTGCGCATCGGGCTCGGCACGGCTTGGTTTTGGCAAAGTACCGGGTTTGGCAAAGTACCAGATTTGGCACTTTGCAAAGTACCAGATTTGGCACTCAAAAAGGGCTTAAAAACACGGTGAAACATTGAATTTTCACGTGTGCTAATCGGGCTCCGCTCGCCTTGGATTTGGCAAAGTACCAGATTTGGCACTTGGCAAAGTACCAGGTTTGCCAAAGTACCAGGCTGAAAAACACGGTGAAACATTGAATTTTCACGTGTGCTAATCGGGCTCCGCACGATTTGGCACTTGGCAAAGTACCAGATTTGGCACTTGGCAAAGTACCAGGTTTGCCAAAGTACCAGGCTAAAAAACACGGTGAAACATCGAATTTTCACGTGTGCGCATCGGGCTTGGCACGCCTTGGATTTGGCAAAGTACCAGATTTGCCAAAGTACCAGATTTGCCAAAGTACCAGATTTTGGCACTCAAAAAGGGCTTAAAAACACGGTGAAACATTGGATTTTCACGTGTGCTAATCGGGCTCCGCACGCCTTGGATTTGGCAAAGTACCAGATTTGGCACTTGGCAAAGTACCAGGTTTGCCAAAGTACCAAGCTGAAAAACACGGTGAAACATTGAATTTTCACGTGTGCTAATCGGGCTTGGCACGCCTTGGATTTGGCAAAGTACCAGATTTGCCATTTGGCAAAGTACCAGGTTTGCCAAAGTACCAGGCTAAAAAACACGGTGAAACATCGAATTTTCGCGTGTGCTAATCGGGCTCCGCACGCCTTGGATTTGGCAAAGTACCACATTTGCCAAAGTACCAGATTTGGCACTCAAAAAATGGTGAAAAACACGGTGAAACGTTAGATTTTCACGTGTGCGCATCGGGCTTGGCACAGCTTGGATTTGGCAAAGTACCAGATTTGGCACTTGGCAAAGTACCAGGTTTGCCAAAGTACCAGGCTGAAAAACACGGTGAAACATTGAATTTTCACGTGTGCGCATCGGGCTTGGCACGCCTTGGATTTGGCAAAGTACCAGATTTGCCAAAGTACCAGATTTGGCACTTGGCAAAGTGCCAGATTCGGAAAACACATGCGGATCACTCAAAAACCCAGTGACTACATGGTAAAACCACAAAAAAAAATGTGGTCGGATTTACCTACGTAGCAGAGACACTTTGGACTACCGGGGTCATATTAGGCTAAATTCCATATATTCCTATATTGGGGGGGGAGGGTGAGGAGGAGGAGGAAGGGGAAGGATCGACCAAAATGGATCAGGCAAAACGCAAGCTGAAACATTGGTCGATCAACAAATTTTTTTTGTGTGGATTTTTCGGAGAAATATTTTTTTTTTTTTTAAATATTTAAAAATATTAATTTTTAAATATTTAAAAAAAAAAAAATTTAAAAAAAAATTTTTTTGAAAATGTTTTCGATGGAAGTGCCCTCCCCAAATTTTTTAAAAATATTTTTAAAAATATTTTTGTTGCGATCTCGGAAAAGTTTGGTTTTGGTTGGATTTCACCAGTTTTTCCGAAAACTGGCCAAATCTAGCTAGAACCATGCTGAAATGTGGGCAATTACAGGAAAGCTTGGTTTTGGCTGGATTTTTTCGGTTTTTTCGAAAATAGGACGTATCAAGCAGAAACCCTGGTGAAACGTGGCCGCTCATGGGAAAGTTCGGTTCTGGCAAGATTTCCCAGTTTTTTCGAAAACTGGACGTATCAAGCAGAAACATGGGCGATTACGGGAATCTTTGGTTTCCGCGAGATTTTCCTATTTTCTCGAAAACGGGACTGATCATGAAGAAACCATGCTGAAACGTGGGCGATATCTCGGAAAAGTTTGGTTTTAGTTGGATTTCACCAGTTTTTCCGAAAACTGGCCAAATCTAGCTAGAACCATGCTGAAATGTGGGCAATTACAGGAAAGCTTGGTTTTAGTTGGATTTTTCCGGTTTTTTCGAAAATAGGACGTATCTAGCAGAAACCCTGGTGAAACGTGGCCGCTCATGGGAAAGTTCGGTTCTGGCGAGATTTCCCAGTTTTTTCGAAAATTGGACGTATCAAGCAGAAACATGGGCGATTACGAGAATCTTTGGTTTCGGTGAGATTTTCCTATTTTCTCGAAAACTGGACTGATCAGGAAGAAACCATGCTGAAATGTGGGCGATTACAGGAAAGTTTGATT
>JASFAX010000028.1:19661403-19663903 GCA_030737875.1 Allium sativum
CTGACACTGAAATCTAAGCCTATGGAATTTCAAACATTTACCCGTGAAATTTACGAAACCTCCGCGCCGAAGGCTCAAACGCGATCGGTTGACCCGCTTTCTGGTAAAGAAGGTGTTCGAGTTAATGGTGTTCACGTGTCCGCGCCGGGCTTGGCACGTCTTGGATTTGGCAAATTACCAGATTTACCGAAGTACAAGATTTGGCAAAGTACCAGGTTTGGCACTCAAAAAAGGCTTGAAAACACGGTGAAACATTGGATTTTCACGTGTGCTCATCGGGCTTGGCACGACTTGGATTTGGCGAATTACCAGATTTAGCACTTGACAAAGTACCAGGTTTGCCAAAGTACGAGGCTGAAAAACACGGTGAAACATTGGATTTCGACGTGTGCGCATCGGGCTTGGCACGCCTTGGATTTGTCAGAGTACCAGATTTGGCACTCAAAAAATAGTGAAAAACACAGTGAAACATTGGATTTTCACGTGTGCGCATCGGGCTCGGCACGGCTTCGTTTTGGCAAAGTACCAGGTTTGGCAAAGTACCAGATTCGGCACTTTGCAAAGTACCAGATTTGGCACTCAAAAAAGGCTTAAAAACATGGTGAAACATTGAATTTTTACGTGTGCTCATCGGGCTTGGCACGCCTTGGATTTGGCAAAGTACCAGGTTTGGCACTTGGCAAAGTACCAGGCTGAAAAACACGGTGAAACATCGAATTTTTACGTGTGCTCATCGGGCTCGGCACGCCTTGGATTTGGCAAAGTACCAAATTTGCCAAAGTACCAGATTTGGCACTCAAAAAATAGAGAAAAACACGGTGAAACATTGGATTTTCACGTGTGCTAATCGGGCTCGGCACGGCTTGGTTTTGGCAAAGTACCAGGTTTGGCAAAGTACCAGATTCGACACTTTGCAAAGTACCAGATTTGGCACTCAAAAAAGGCTTAAAAACATGGTGAAACATTGAATTTTTACGTGTGCTCATCGGGCTTGGCACGCCTTGGATTTGGCAAAGTACCAGATTTGGCACTTGGCAAAGTACCAGGTTTGCCAAAGTACCAGGCTGAAAAACACGGTGAAACATCGAATTTTCGCGTGTGCTAATCGGGCTCGGCACGCCTTGGATTTGGCAAAGTACCAAATTTCCAAAGTACCAGATTTTGGCACTCAAAAAAGACTGAAAAACATGGTAAAACATTGGATTTTCACGTGTGCGCATCGGGCTCGGCACGGCTTGGTTTTGGCAAAGTACCGGGTTTGGCAAAGTACCAGATTTGGCACTTTGCAAAGTACCAGATTTGGCACTCAAAAAGGGCTTAAAAACACGGTGAAACATTGAATTTTCACGTGTGCTAATCGGGCTCCGCTCGCCTTGGATTTGGCAAAGTACCAGATTTGGCACTTGGCAAAGTACCAGGTTTGCCAAAGTACCAGGCTGAAAAACACGGTGAAACATTGAATTTTCACGTGTGCTAATCGGGCTCCGCACGATTTGGCACTTGGCAAAGTACCAGATTTGGCACTTGGCAAAGTACCAGGTTTGCCAAAGTACCAGGCTAAAAAACACGGTGAAACATCGAATTTTCACGTGTGCGCATCGGGCTTGGCACGCCTTGGATTTGGCAAAGTACCAGATTTGCCAAAGTACCAGATTTGCCAAAGTACCAGATTTTGGCACTCAAAAAGGGCTTAAAAACACGGTGAAACATTGGATTTTCACGTGTGCTAATCGGGCTCCGCACGCCTTGGATTTGGCAAAGTACCAGATTTGGCACTTGGCAAAGTACCAGGTTTGCCAAAGTACCAAGCTGAAAAACACGGTGAAACATTGAATTTTCACGTGTGCTAATCGGGCTTGGCACGCCTTGGATTTGGCAAAGTACCAGATTTGCCATTTGGCAAAGTACCAGGTTTGCCAAAGTACCAGGCTAAAAAACACGGTGAAACATCGAATTTTCGCGTGTGCTAATCGGGCTCCGCACGCCTTGGATTTGGCAAAGTACCACATTTGCCAAAGTACCAGATTTGGCACTCAAAAAATGGTGAAAAACACGGTGAAACGTTAGATTTTCACGTGTGCGCATCGGGCTTGGCACAGCTTGGATTTGGCAAAGTACCAGATTTGGCACTTGGCAAAGTACCAGGTTTGCCAAAGTACCAGGCTGAAAAACACGGTGAAACATTGAATTTTCACGTGTGCGCATCGGGCTTGGCACGCCTTGGATTTGGCAAAGTACCAGATTTGCCAAAGTACCAGATTTGGCACTTGGCAAAGTGCCAGATTCGGAAAACACATGCGGATCACTCAAAAACCCAGTGACTACATGGTAAAACCACAAAAAAAAATGTGGTCGGATTTACCTACGTAGCAGAGACACTTTGGACTACCGGGGTCATATTAGGCTAAATTCCATATATTCCTATATTGGGGGGGGAGGGTGAGGAGGAGGAGGAAGGGGAAGGATCGACCAAAATGGATCAGGCAAAACGCAAGCTGAA
>JASFAX010000028.1:19683903-19686403 GCA_030737875.1 Allium sativum
AACATCGAATTTTTACGTGTGCTCATCGGGCTCGGCACGCCTTGGATTTGGCAAAGTACCAAATTTGCCAAAGTACCAGATTTGGCACTCAAAAAATAGAGAAAAACACGGTGAAACATTGGATTTTCACGTGTGCTAATCGGGCTCGGCACGGCTTGGTTTTGGCAAAGTACCAGGTTTGGCAAAGTACCAGATTCGACACTTTGCAAAGTACCAGATTTGGCACTCAAAAAAGGCTTAAAAACATGGTGAAACATTGAATTTTTACGTGTGCTCATCGGGCTTGGCACGCCTTGGATTTGGCAAAGTACCAGATTTGGCACTTGGCAAAGTACCAGGTTTGCCAAAGTACCAGGCTGAAAAACACGGTGAAACATCGAATTTTCGCGTGTGCTAATCGGGCTCGGCACGCCTTGGATTTGGCAAAGTACCAAATTTCCAAAGTACCAGATTTTGGCACTCAAAAAAGACTGAAAAACATGGTAAAACATTGGATTTTCACGTGTGCGCATCGGGCTCGGCACGGCTTGGTTTTGGCAAAGTACCGGGTTTGGCAAAGTACCAGATTTGGCACTTTGCAAAGTACCAGATTTGGCACTCAAAAAGGGCTTAAAAACACGGTGAAACATTGAATTTTCACGTGTGCTAATCGGGCTCCGCTCGCCTTGGATTTGGCAAAGTACCAGATTTGGCACTTGGCAAAGTACCAGGTTTGCCAAAGTACCAGGCTGAAAAACACGGTGAAACATTGAATTTTCACGTGTGCTAATCGGGCTCCGCACGATTTGGCACTTGGCAAAGTACCAGATTTGGCACTTGGCAAAGTACCAGGTTTGCCAAAGTACCAGGCTAAAAAACACGGTGAAACATCGAATTTTCACGTGTGCGCATCGGGCTTGGCACGCCTTGGATTTGGCAAAGTACCAGATTTGCCAAAGTACCAGATTTGCCAAAGTACCAGATTTTGGCACTCAAAAAGGGCTTAAAAACACGGTGAAACATTGGATTTTCACGTGTGCTAATCGGGCTCCGCACGCCTTGGATTTGGCAAAGTACCAGATTTGGCACTTGGCAAAGTACCAGGTTTGCCAAAGTACCAAGCTGAAAAACACGGTGAAACATTGAATTTTCACGTGTGCTAATCGGGCTTGGCACGCCTTGGATTTGGCAAAGTACCAGATTTGCCATTTGGCAAAGTACCAGGTTTGCCAAAGTACCAGGCTAAAAAACACGGTGAAACATCGAATTTTCGCGTGTGCTAATCGGGCTCCGCACGCCTTGGATTTGGCAAAGTACCACATTTGCCAAAGTACCAGATTTGGCACTCAAAAAATGGTGAAAAACACGGTGAAACGTTAGATTTTCACGTGTGCGCATCGGGCTTGGCACAGCTTGGATTTGGCAAAGTACCAGATTTGGCACTTGGCAAAGTACCAGGTTTGCCAAAGTACCAGGCTGAAAAACACGGTGAAACATTGAATTTTCACGTGTGCGCATCGGGCTTGGCACGCCTTGGATTTGGCAAAGTACCAGATTTGCCAAAGTACCAGATTTGGCACTTGGCAAAGTGCCAGATTCGGAAAACACATGCGGATCACTCAAAAACCCAGTGACTACATGGTAAAACCACAAAAAAAAATGTGGTCGGATTTACCTACGTAGCAGAGACACTTTGGACTACCGGGGTCATATTAGGCTAAATTCCATATATTCCTATATTGGGGGGGGAGGGTGAGGAGGAGGAGGAAGGGGAAGGATCGACCAAAATGGATCAGGCAAAACGCAAGCTGAAACATTGGTCGATCAACAAATTTTTTTTGTGTGGATTTTTCGGAGAAATATTTTTTTTTTTTTTAAATATTTAAAAATATTAATTTTTAAATATTTAAAAAAAAAAAAATTTAAAAAAAAATTTTTTTGAAAATGTTTTCGATGGAAGTGCCCTCCCCAAATTTTTTAAAAATATTTTTAAAAATATTTTTGTTGCGATCTCGGAAAAGTTTGGTTTTGGTTGGATTTCACCAGTTTTTCCGAAAACTGGCCAAATCTAGCTAGAACCATGCTGAAATGTGGGCAATTACAGGAAAGCTTGGTTTTGGCTGGATTTTTTCGGTTTTTTCGAAAATAGGACGTATCAAGCAGAAACCCTGGTGAAACGTGGCCGCTCATGGGAAAGTTCGGTTCTGGCAAGATTTCCCAGTTTTTTCGAAAACTGGACGTATCAAGCAGAAACATGGGCGATTACGGGAATCTTTGGTTTCCGCGAGATTTTCCTATTTTCTCGAAAACGGGACTGATCAGGAAGAAACCATGCTGAAACGTGGGCGATATCTCGGAAAAGTTTGGTTTTAGTTGGATTTCACCAGTTTTTCCGAAAACTGGCCAAATCTAGCTAGAACCATGCTGAAATGTGGGCAATTACAGGAAAGCTTGGTTTTAGTTGGATTTTTCCGGTTTTTTCGAAAATAGGACGTATCTAGCAGAAACCCTGGTGAAACGT
>JASFAX010000028.1:19693903-19696403 GCA_030737875.1 Allium sativum
TAAACACTAAGTGCCAAATTCCTTGGTGAGTAGCCACAGACAGAAAAATGGGACAATGAGTAATCCAATAGGTACATCGATCGACCGACCACCGAAATATAATTCCGTGGACTTATAAGAAAAGCCCATTGTGCCTGGATTTTATATTGGAAGAGCGGACCAGGCGAAAAGCAAGCTGTAACGTGCGCTGACACTGAAATCTAAGCCTATGGAATTTCAAACATTTACCCGTGAAATTTACGAAACCTCCGCGCCGAAGGCTCAAACGCGATCGGTTGACCCGCTTTCTGGTAAAGAAGGTGTTCGAGTTAATGGTGTTCACGTGTCCGCGCCGGGCTTGGCACGTCTTGGATTTGGCAAATTACCAGATTTACCGAAGTACAAGATTTGGCAAAGTACCAGGTTTGGCACTCAAAAAAGGCTTGAAAACACGGTGAAACATTGGATTTTCACGTGTGCTCATCGGGCTTGGCACGACTTGGATTTGGCGAATTACCAGATTTAGCACTTGACAAAGTACCAGGTTTGCCAAAGTACGAGGCTGAAAAACACGGTGAAACATTGGATTTCGACGTGTGCGCATCGGGCTTGGCACGCCTTGGATTTGTCAGAGTACCAGATTTGGCACTCAAAAAATAGTGAAAAACACAGTGAAACATTGGATTTTCACGTGTGCGCATCGGGCTCGGCACGGCTTCGTTTTGGCAAAGTACCAGGTTTGGCAAAGTACCAGATTCGGCACTTTGCAAAGTACCAGATTTGGCACTCAAAAAAGGCTTAAAAACATGGTGAAACATTGAATTTTTACGTGTGCTCATCGGGCTTGGCACGCCTTGGATTTGGCAAAGTACCAGGTTTGGCACTTGGCAAAGTACCAGGCTGAAAAACACGGTGAAACATCGAATTTTTACGTGTGCTCATCGGGCTCGGCACGCCTTGGATTTGGCAAAGTACCAAATTTGCCAAAGTACCAGATTTGGCACTCAAAAAATAGAGAAAAACACGGTGAAACATTGGATTTTCACGTGTGCTAATCGGGCTCGGCACGGCTTGGTTTTGGCAAAGTACCAGGTTTGGCAAAGTACCAGATTCGACACTTTGCAAAGTACCAGATTTGGCACTCAAAAAAGGCTTAAAAACATGGTGAAACATTGAATTTTTACGTGTGCTCATCGGGCTTGGCACGCCTTGGATTTGGCAAAGTACCAGATTTGGCACTTGGCAAAGTACCAGGTTTGCCAAAGTACCAGGCTGAAAAACACGGTGAAACATCGAATTTTCGCGTGTGCTAATCGGGCTCGGCACGCCTTGGATTTGGCAAAGTACCAAATTTCCAAAGTACCAGATTTTGGCACTCAAAAAAGACTGAAAAACATGGTAAAACATTGGATTTTCACGTGTGCGCATCGGGCTCGGCACGGCTTGGTTTTGGCAAAGTACCGGGTTTGGCAAAGTACCAGATTTGGCACTTTGCAAAGTACCAGATTTGGCACTCAAAAAGGGCTTAAAAACACGGTGAAACATTGAATTTTCACGTGTGCTAATCGGGCTCCGCTCGCCTTGGATTTGGCAAAGTACCAGATTTGGCACTTGGCAAAGTACCAGGTTTGCCAAAGTACCAGGCTGAAAAACACGGTGAAACATTGAATTTTCACGTGTGCTAATCGGGCTCCGCACGATTTGGCACTTGGCAAAGTACCAGATTTGGCACTTGGCAAAGTACCAGGTTTGCCAAAGTACCAGGCTAAAAAACACGGTGAAACATCGAATTTTCACGTGTGCGCATCGGGCTTGGCACGCCTTGGATTTGGCAAAGTACCAGATTTGCCAAAGTACCAGATTTGCCAAAGTACCAGATTTTGGCACTCAAAAAGGGCTTAAAAACACGGTGAAACATTGGATTTTCACGTGTGCTAATCGGGCTCCGCACGCCTTGGATTTGGCAAAGTACCAGATTTGGCACTTGGCAAAGTACCAGGTTTGCCAAAGTACCAAGCTGAAAAACACGGTGAAACATTGAATTTTCACGTGTGCTAATCGGGCTTGGCACGCCTTGGATTTGGCAAAGTACCAGATTTGCCATTTGGCAAAGTACCAGGTTTGCCAAAGTACCAGGCTAAAAAACACGGTGAAACATCGAATTTTCGCGTGTGCTAATCGGGCTCCGCACGCCTTGGATTTGGCAAAGTACCACATTTGCCAAAGTACCAGATTTGGCACTCAAAAAATGGTGAAAAACACGGTGAAACGTTAGATTTTCACGTGTGCGCATCGGGCTTGGCACAGCTTGGATTTGGCAAAGTACCAGATTTGGCACTTGGCAAAGTACCAGGTTTGCCAAAGTACCAGGCTGAAAAACACGGTGAAACATTGAATTTTCACGTGTGCGCATCGGGCTTGGCACGCCTTGGATTTGGCAAAGTACCAGATTTGCCAAAGTACCAGATTTGGCACTTGGCAAAGTGCCAGATTCGGAAAACACATGCGGATCACTCAAAAA
>JASFAX010001811.1:0-48687 GCA_030737875.1 Allium sativum
AGGTGAGTGAGATTTACTCACCTGATTTATTTGTCGGATATCCTGTCACAGCTTCAAATCTATCCGAATAAATCTTTTTGGTACCTTACTGCTATTCTAACCATGAAGCTACTCGATAATCATCGAACGATTTTGCTGAGAAAAACCCCTAAATTTGCCGACCTTTTCTCTTTGGCATTAAATCGAACACTTCGCCTTCACTCACCAATGCTTTGTTGTCATCTACAATCAACAGCCAAGCTGTTGTCACACCACCACAACATCCTCGCGTCCACTGTCGAACACCACATCAACTGTCGCACATTTCAGATCAGCTCCGACTCCCCTAAATCGAGCGCCAGCGAACAAAACACCCCATCGCACCCATGCTTTTCCCCAACAATCGAACCCCAGACCGCTGTCTTCCCTAAAACCAAAACTCTGACATTCAACTGCCACTCTGTCCTCCTCCCAGATATCGCGCTGCCCTTTCGAACAGCTGGTACCCTCAAAAATGGATTTTGGTTTCGCTTGCCTACCACCGATGACAGAAATGATGCGCAACCTCTTTAAAACCTCAGAGCAACTCACGATGAAACCCCTCTTCCGCTAGCGTCTTAGCTTGAGTCGATTTTAGGAATCGAGCTCAGGAACTCGCGGTACTATGCTTGCGATGTCTGATTTTTTTTTTTTTTTCGATCGGTGGAACAACTTCTGAAAGAAAGAAAGGAGAGAGGAACTTGAATGGGGTTTCTAAGTGGAAGGAATACGAAGGCGATCGGTTGATTTTATAGGAGAGAACTGGGGAACATTGGTACGAGAGGACATTAAAATCATGTTTGCCTTAGTGCTGAAGCTAGGAGACAGAATATACAGCTCGAGAGAGATAGATTTGCGTTGGTACAAAATTTAGGTCGGCCCTGGTATAGTCTTAGGGTGGCTCGAACTGATGCGAATTAATTTTTGATTTGATTTTGATTTTAAATAAATAAAATATCTTTCGGTCCTTTAATTTAAAACCACGAACCACTATTTCCGCAAAACAACTGATGTTCCTAACATTATTCACTATTTTGAATCCAACGAAATAGATTATATAATTTAATTTGAACGTAATATAAAATAACCATTTTAAATCAATATAATATAATTTAAATTTAAACAAATGAATTCTTCGATAATAAATTATTATTTGTTATCGTTTAAATTCAAATAAAACTTCATATAAATCAATTTGACTCCATTTCAAATTTAATTACTTAAGATCCTCATCTTACGATAGTTATATCGATAATTCAATATAAAAATTGATTATATTATCAGCTCAATATTTAAAACGATATTAAATATTCAAAATAAATCGATTAGAAAAATCTGGGTCGTTACAGAGGTAAAGAGTTTCATTAAAGAATTTAAATATATCCAAGTGCTATTAAAGGATTAAAGTGTTGACATATTTAAACATATTCAAATATTATTATATATACTCAAATCCATATAATTTGAAAATTAATGAATATGAAAGTAATATATGTATATGTGTTTTATATATGTATAAGTTAGAATTCGACGAGAACGATGTATGATTTATTGATCGAAAAATACTGATGATATATAAAGAAATCTTGTATTGGATATTAAATATTAATTGTACATAATGAATTTATAACGCATTTATCAACTCATGTTTATAATATAATAATTACATATAGCGGGGACTCAGGCCTACTATACGAGGCGTCGGGATGAGGAGGACATCGCTATGCTTTGACAACAGGCGACAACTCTGGAGGATTTCCAGAAGAACAAGCTTGAGACCATTCTGGATGAGAGGATTGCTGTATATCTCCAAGAGCATGGGCATATGCCGCCGAGTGGGCCTGCTACGGGGGAGGAGAAGGAGGACCAGGACCAGGATGAGGACGATGACGAGGGGCACGACGAGGATGAGTAGGTATTTATCCTCTTTTTTTATTTTGGACTAGGTTTGTATAAATAGACTAGTTGTTCACGTTATGTTATATGTTTGATGTGGACATGATGTTTTTTGGAGACGATGATAGTTTGTTTATATTATGTGGACATGGTGTTGGTTTTTGGACTGTTTATTGTTTTTATTTATTGTTTATTAGCTATTTAGTCATGTATGCATCGTTTTATATCATATATGTTGGTTTATGTTGTGAATTTGAGTATGTATAAGGTGATGGATTGTGAAATTGATCGCATATGAGTTGCGGATTGGTTGGATTTGAGTTGGCATGGATTGAAGGACTTATGGCTGTTGGAAAACAGAAAAAAAATACAGTTTAGTGACGGCTTTCAGGTCAAGCTTAGCGACGGCTAGTGACGGCTAGTAACGATATTTTAACATGTTCTGCTACGACTAGTGACGACTATTGGTAAATTTCTGCTACGTATAGTGACGGCTAAATTACTTATGATTAGTGACGGCTTGTAACGAAGGAAAAAAGACCAACGGCTCGTCGACGTGGCATGGCTGCCATCGCCAGGCGTCATTATAATGGAGACCAGAGCCGTCACTAACCTCGATGCTATTTGCTTAGTGTCTAGATACATAGCAACGACTGTTAACGGCAGCCAGTGACGGCCATTGACGACTTTTTGTCGTCGCTAACTGGACTATTTCTTGTAGTGTTGTATGTTTAAATTTCAATTATATACCAACTTTTTATAGCTTGCAAATTGTTTGTAGATGGATTCTAACATTTGCACATAATTTGTATGCATAAATGCTAATTACATTGCAACAAACTGTAAATTTCAATTTAGCCATTCATGTATTAGTTCTTTTTGTGGTAACCACAAAATTTATGCTACAAAAATAAATTCATATTGTGCTTAGATATTATTTATATTTTTAGAAGGAAGAAGTTTAGGATCATTTTAGCAATTTAATTATTTGTTCTACCACTTTAAAGTTGCAGATATTGTATATACGATCGATCCTTCATACACACCATGTGTTTAATTAACTGATTATATATAAGTTATACTTGGCAACTAAATGATAAGCACACAGCTATCTCGGTCTTCTACCCAATCCATCTATGACTTAAAATTTTCATACTTGTTACTCTTCCTTGAATTGTACATGCTTGATTTATTGGAAAGGAACTGGTTATGGTTTACAAAGTGTACAGGTTGTTTTGCAGTCTATGCATTTATAGCTATAGGTCTATAGGTGTAATTGATTGAGAAGTCTTGGGAAGTATTCTTGGTTAACTTGTACAGGAATTTACTTAAATTGTTTAAGAGTACGAACCTGTATAATTCCTTGCTTTTTGATAAGCTTATTTTTTTTGTTTGTGTTCTTGGCATGCTTTAGTGGATACTTAGTTTGAAGGATAATTTAATCCATCATCATCTTTCGATGAGGTTTAAGGTATTCTTAATATATATAGTTTTAAAGTGAATAAAATGCAAATGCAGTGGGCATTTGAATGCCAAAAGTACCGATACCCATTTGTTATTCATGCGTTTCTTCTTCTCTTTCATTTGTATCGAAAGCAAAACCTTTTGTTGTTCCATTCATGTTGTATTTCGATATAAAGTTCATCATCTTTTGTTGAGGTTTACATAATGGTTCACATATTTTGCATTAGTATGTTCTCATTTGACATAATGGTTTACATATTTTGCATGTATAATCCGATGATATATTAGTCTGTGCATATCAGTTTTTACTATGTTGTTCTGGTTTAGCTTTCTTATGAAATACCTTCAACTGTTATAATATTTTTTATTATGCTAGGTTTTAAATACTTGAAAAATTGGGTTTTGAAGCCTCTTGTTAATTTTAGAATTTAATATATTTACCTTTTATGTAGTGACCCAAACTTCCTAGATGGCATAAAATGAACAAGAAAGCAGACTGTTTTGAGAACATGACGCATCAAAACACAAGCATGAGAACATTTCATTGGTATTACAACAATTTACATCAGAGTACAAGATATCAGAGTACAAATAAATAATATACAGCGGAAAAATAATATCAGAGATTTAAATTACAATACATATACATAATGTGCAGCGGAAAACAACTACTACCACAGCTGAAAGAAATACACAGATATAAGGCATACCATATATAGCTCCAACCGTAATCCAGGATCCTATGAAAGGAAATATCTGCAAAAACCAAAACTACTAGCAGCCCGGATGGAAAATATGGGAACCCAGAGTTTAGGTGAATATAATAAACTTTGAGTCAGTCATGGGATTAGCGTGAAAACTAAAACAATTATTATCTTTGTTTTAATGTTGAGTAAATCAAGGGACCATGTCGGAACGGGTTTTCTTCCAAGAATACCATAAAACAAACAACGCAATGCTAAAAAGGAAAATGAAGCCATTATATAAATCAGTCCCATCATGCAATGCAAACACAAACCAAAGGGTATAGTTTTACCTTATAATGGCCAAATATGCTTGATACGAGAAATTTATCTTTAATTATTATTAGTTCATGGTGAAGAAATCAACTTTGAATATAAATGTATCAATCGTAGATGACATAGTACACTATCCTACTATGTTGCCATATAGGTTTACAACTAAAATCGTAAAGCTCGTATTTGGAATTTGGATACCATGATGGCTACTGATTCGAAGATAGATCACGTAGTGTAATACTCAACAACTTACGTCCAGGTCATTGGAAAACACCGTAATACACATCCGCACTATATCCAGGAAACAAGTATCACTATGGCTTAAGGCCAGGTCATTGGAAAACACCGCTTACTCTATCCATTTGGGAATCAGGTATAATCCCTATCCCTACTAGGTGTGGAGTAACCACACCCAACATCATCTCGGTCGACCGAATCCGTGACAACCCTAAAAGTTGTCAAATCTCAACCCGAAGGTTGCTCATCCTCATCTCGAAAGTATACTGATCTAACCATCAGTTTACCATCATACCGATGTGTGATGCTCGTGAATTAACGCTACACAAAGATGCACTATATTAAAGTTATGCTTTGATCATCATCCACCAAGCCGTGCTTTTCAACAAAAGCTTGGATCACTGCAACTCAACATGACACATTGTCAATACATACCATACCATTGATTTCCACCAGTAATAACCTCGAAGCTTGTATGTCTCAGAGAAGGGTGTTAAGCAAGGGAATAAATTCTCCATCACCAAACAGATATATATTTAGCAGAGATCAACTAATACAACGCAAAATACAATATCAGACATACAATCCATTTGCAAGTCCGTTATGGGTCTGAATGAAACCGAAGGCACCTTATTCCTCGTCCTATATGTCCAATACTGGAGAGAGATCCATGCATATCCGGACAATCAACAAGTTTGTCCAGACAACTACCATTATAACCCCATCACGGGAGATACCCAAATCCAAGGCATCAGTAGTAATCCATTCGATGTAAAGATTGACGGTGTTCAACCACCGCCTTCAATATCTTCGACTTTTAATCATCGTATCACTTATTCAGAATGTGTTAAACCTAGTATTTCCGAATAACTCGCTTATCTTATAATCAAGTGCTATAAAAACACACCATACGCCTCATTCCAATCCAAAATATTCTTTTATTCAAATATTCATTGCATTGGGAATTATTCTCATAATCTTATCAAAGATTAAACTCATTTAAACCTCTTGTTTAAATCTTCACTTGGAAAACATTTCAAAAGATTTTGTATTATCTTTTCACAACTTTAAACCAAATTAAGGTTTATCAAACTAGTCGGGATTATCGAGCCTTACCAAAGTAATCATTTATTTTATTTTTCCAATCCTAACCTATTCATCCCATGAAGAAAAAGTGGTAGTACTCAATATCTAACGGCCACTTTGTTGTTAGTAAATTCAATTACCATTCAACGTTTTATATGTAATTAAAGAATTAACTACCGCATGGAGTAAAACTGGTGGTACTCCATTCTCGAGCACTTTCTCGAATTTCGTAAATTTAATTACCACATTCATGTTTCAATCTAATTAAAGATTCATTAAAACTCCACTTAGTTTTAATCTTCAAACATCAATATTTAATGATTATTCAAAATTAGGAAATATATCATGTCTTTACTTGGGTTAAAGAACCAATGTCATTTATAACACAGTTCACGATAAATCCAAAATCATCTTCCATTAAAATGGAACCTTCACGAAAATCAGATTAGTCGTAATCAACATGAATTTCCATATCAGACAAATAATATAAATGGAATAACGACAAAGCCTTTTAAATTCCATATATAGTAATGGTCTTCCTTCACAGAAGCTCATCTCGATTATTATCGAATCAAATTCCATTCAATTCCAATTTAATATATTAAACTGGAAAACTTTACTTTGGAAAAATTCCATTAAATCTTAATAAAAAGATTTATAAATTCCAAATCATTTCTTCACCATTAATTAAGTTAAGGAACAAATGTTATTTAAAACATCGTTCACAATAAACCCAAAATCCAATTTCAATTCCAATTCAATTAATTAATTGTTAAACTTCAGTAAATTTTAATTTAAAGATTTATTCTTTTCTCAACTGGGTTTAAGAACAGTGTTATTGAAGATACCATTCACAATAAATATAAAATCCAATTTCATAATAAATACAAGGCTCTGAATAGAAATCATATGGGCTTATATTCAATATCAAATTCTAAAACTAACAGATATTATATTAGGAATAACGATATCTATATATTCCAAATTCCTAAAAGAATATCCGTATAATCATGAAATCCAATGTCGAAATATTCTGAAGATTATTTCATTTAAATCCACTCCAATTTATATATATTGGAAAATTCTAGTTATCTCAAAACCATTTCAATTTCTCTACTCAAGTTGGTAAACAACTTATTCTGATAAAAATATCTTTTATCTTTAAAAATGCAAAATATTTCATCCAAAATCTTTCCAAACCATTTATTATGTTTTTACATAATTTATTCTTATTTTTAATAATTTTATTAAGGCCCTTAAAGTCGGTTTCCAATATCGGCCATCGAACTGCATCCATAGAGACCTTTTCCAAAACTGATTCGGACATATCTTAAAATCTAACCAATAGATTTCAAGTCTCTTATTATCCTTTAAAATCCCTTTTCAATACGAACCCAACGGCTCTAGTTTCAGGAGAATCCGACGGTTGGATCTCCCGTTACGTCAATTTGAAGTCAATGGCTGAAATTCGCGAACGACCGCTGTGAGTCTCGTTTTATTCAAGTCATTTAAATATATATAATATATTTCATCAATTTCCATTTAAAAACATATTTTATTAAACATTTATAAATTCGTTTTAAAAACATTACAACTTCCATTTCAAATTTTAAATCAAAATTGAACTATTTTTATTATTATAGTATCAAAAATAATATTTTCAACATATCAGATTTTTAATTCAAATCTTTTCGATATTCATTATAAAATGAATAAAACAGACAGAAAATTCCTTTTGAGTTAAAATGGCATGTGTCTACTTAACTCAGCTTCATATCCATCTCAGTTTTGAATATTTCAACATTTTCGTATCCATCCAAAATTGGACATCAAAATCATATTTTGATTCTTCACTTAATATTATTTTAAAATATTCGTTATTGCTGAATTGGAATCAGACTCAATCGATTAACATGTAATTTTATTTATATGGATTCCATACATCGCATGTATTCAAAAATTGTGATAAACAACTGTTAAACATTCCATTCACTAGAGTGCAATTTACAACAGTATAAACATTAAATAATTAAATAATGCTTATCACAGTCTATCAATCAATCGGTTGACATACAATTAAATTCAAGGGAGACGTGAATTAATTATCATCCCCAGACCCGTGTGGGGTTTTCAATCATCAACAAATGATTGGGTGATGTGTAAAATTATCATCCCAATACCCATGTGGGGTTTACATCATAATCCATGTGAATTTATTTATTATTTGGGAGACGAGTGGGTAAACTGTCATCTGAAAACAATATATAATATAAACGTTCTATTTATAAACATTTTTAATCACAGTTTAATAGTGATAACATTAAAACTGTAAATAACCAACAAACAAATATTGCAGTCACAGGCAATAAATATATATTCAGTCACATATATAATAACTGTAAAAATAATTTGAGTAAGAGAGTTCACACTTTGATAGGTTTAGAAATCGTTTAATAATGATTGTTTTAATTGAAATAAACCAGACATTCAAATTAGCTAAAATTTGTAACTAGCTCCAAATCTGTTCCAGTCGGTTCTACAGCGTAGTGTTCATTGTCACGATTCCAACGGTTCCAATTTTTTTGGATTCTGATATTGTATGAGAAAGATACAATATTATAAACGTTAATTACATTAATAATAAAATTACTATAATTAACCATTTTAATTAGCTTATTAATTTTCTTAAACCTTCTTCCACGATTGGTAATACAACTACCTTCGAACCATTGCTCAACCGTTAGGATTGGCCACGCAAACCACCTCCGACCTCGTGACCCCAATCAAAAACCACCATGACAAAGACCTTCAACCACTCTACCACCGCCTGGCAGCGCAACCAACTCGGTTGCCCCCTCAACCCATAAAACCCATGCGAACTTCAGTAGTTTGAGCAAGAAATTTGAACAGCTCACAACGTTAGAAAAAATCATAGCCGTATGAATCCAAAGCCCTCAAAAATCTCTATGTTTTTCTCTTTAGAACCATGATTTAATTCTATGTAGATTTGTAGAAATCAATGAATCCAAATCGAAGAAAATTGGCCATTGAAGTGTTGAAAGCGGTGATTGGAGATACATTGACCGCGGTTGAGAAATTGATTTAGGGTTTGACTGATTTTTTAAGGGATGTTTATATACCTAATAATATTATTATTTTATTTAAGTTGTAATTTTAAGGTGAACTTTGTGTCTGAAATCCAAATCAATCCTAACAACTGTCACCCCCAGCCAAGTACCCTCATTCCGTACACAATGGAATATGTTTTGTAATCCCATTCGACTGTTTCAGTCAGTTTTTGTCAAAATTAAAATATAAATCATTATATTGAGTTTGAATGTACATTTTAATTCACCAGAGCCACATACGACTACAAAAATTATGAAATTTGAAATCTACCTATGTTTCGACGACATGACCCTAACAAAATTAATTTCGTCCAATTTGGTGACCGTTTGAAAAATGGCCTTTTAACTAGCTTATTAAATTCAACCGAATTTACAAAACACGCTTAAGTTTACTATGCTCACTTACTAATTCCAAATGACTTGAAATTTTAAACCTGACAATAATTTAACATTCTGGATCCAACAAAATTAGTTTCGTCGAAAATGGAGGTCATTTACAAAAAAGCGATTTTAAGGGCTTATTTAATAATAAAAATACTAATAAATTACATAGCGACTATTTATAATTTTAATTTGTCCATAACTTACAATTTTTGATATGAAATCTAAAATTTTCACATTCGCTAGAATGATATAATCAAATAGATCCTAATGTTTCTGATTTCATCAAATTCTGATTTATATTGAATTATATATAATCTTTTAAAGTTCAAAACCAAATTTTCAAACTACCGCTCCATTTCTAGTTTGTTTTAAATAAATTTTAAACTCTTACGTTCAAACTTCAATTTAAATAAATTTTAAATCATTAATTCTCAAAATAAATCATTAAAAATATTTAATTTGCGTTAAATCAATTAAAAATAAATTTTAAATTGGTTCCAAAAATCAGGGTTGTTATAATCTCCCCTACTTAAAACTTTTTCGTCCTCGGAAAAGAATGGAGGTGAAAGATGTTTAACTAACCAACTCAACTTTCATTTTGGCTTGAGTTCTTCAATTTTTCAGTTTCTAAGAACTTTCAAATTTCTCAAATTTTGGCCAATGCCTTAAATTTTTGGAACATTTCGTTATAACCTCCTTTGTATGGGTTGATCGGTACAACTACAAATGGCCTCCACAGGCTCACATATACCAAAAGAAAATCATACAGCCAAGCGGCTAGCCAGTCAGCTCATAAAATCATCAAACCCAATCAATACAGCAAACAAGTATCTTCCTGTCGGGCATACAATTTTATTCCTCTTCTTAGCTTCTACGCAACAACCTGTCCAACATATATATGTGTGTGTGTGTATATATATATATGTATGTATCCAATTCGAACTACATTTAAATTCAATTCATCATTATATATGATTTGGCTTAATTACCTTTCATTTCCATATTGGTTTCATCATTCTAGTATTTTATTTGTTAAAATAATAATCACACAACACAATCAACAATCAATTAGTTGATTAACCTTTCAAATATGTAACTTTTATATACTAAAAAAATCCAATTTCAAGGTTAAATCACAAACAATAAATTTTGACTATGTTTTGGTTCTCACACTAGTCAATTGGAATCATATAGATATCCCACCTTTGAAACTCGAACATAAACATTGGTGATGTCATGATCATCATCAAAATCATCCCCGGGCGACTAGAGTGTGATTCTATATCTACCCAGTATATTTGAGAATTCGCATATATGTTAGTTATGCGTATATTTAAAATCTTCTTATATTCGATAATCCAAATTAAATATAAAATAAAGTACTCAAATATTTATAATAAGATATAAATTTTCAAAAAAATTCGTTTATAAATAATACCCTTCAAACTCCTTCTAGGGCATTACTAACCCTATCTTTAACGAGTAATTCTTATAGGACGTTACTAATCCTATCTCTGATGAATTATTTCATTGTTTCTAGTGTGTCTTGCTCTTGAGCTTTGTAAACCAAAGCTCTGATATCATCTGTAACGACGGAACTTCCCAGCCAGCATGAACCGAACAAGAAGGCGGACTGCTTTGAGAACATGATGCATCAGAACATAAACATGAGAACATTTCATTGCTATTCAACAATTTACATCAAAGTACAAGATACCAGATTACAAATAAATAATATAAAGTGGAAAAATAATATCTGAGATTTAGATTACAATACATATATATAATGTGCAGCGAAAAATAACTACCACAGCTGAAAGAAATACATGGATACAAAGCATTAAATATATAGCTTCAGCTCCAATTCAGGTTCCTGTGAAAGGAAATATCTACAAAAACCAAAACTACTAGTTGCCCGGGTGGAAAATATGAGCACCCAGAGTTTAGGTGAAAACAATAAACTCCGAGTCAGTCATGGGACTGGTGTGAGAACTAAAAGAGTGATTATCTTTATTTTTATGTTAAGTAAATCAAGGGACCACGCCGTAAAACACGGAACGGGTTTTCTCCCAAGAATACCATAAAACAAAACAACACAATGCTAAAAAAGGAAAATGAATCTATTATAAGACTCAGGACCCATCACCCAATGCAAACACAAACCATAGGATAGAGTTTTACCTTATAATGGCCAAATATGCTTGATACACGAAATTTATCTTCAATTATTATTAGTGCATAGTGAAGAAATCAACTTCGAATAAACATGTATTAATCACAGACGGCATAGTACCCCATCCTACTATGTCTCCATATAAGTTTACAACTAAAACTGCAAAGCTCGTATTTCGAAGTTGGATTTCCATCATGATGGATACTGATTCGAAAGATCGATCACGTAGTGTAATACTTAATGGCTTACATCTAGGTCATTGGAAAACACCGTAATACACATCTGCACTATATCCAGGAAACAAGTATCACTTCCACTTAAGTCCAGGTCATTGGAAAACACCGCTTACTCTATCCTTCTTGGAATCAGGTATAAGCCGTATCCCTACTAGGTGTGGAGCGACCACACCCAGCATCTTCTCTGTCGACCAAATCTGTGACAACCCTAAAAGTTGTCAAATTTCTACCCCAAGGTTGCTCATCCTCATCTCAAAAGTATAAAAATCTAACCATCAGTTTACCATCATACTGGTGTGTGAGTGTAACAACCCGGAAAATCAGATACAATTTAAAAAAATTATTTTGGCAAATTTAACGAATTTTAAATATTTAAAATGATTTATTTTAAATAATAACGACTAGAAATTTATTTTGAATATAATTAGAATGTATAAATTTATTTAAATCAAAGTTAGAATATAATTGTTTAATTTAATTATAAAAGGAATTGGAAATGGCGCGGTAGTTTGAAAATTCGATTTCAAATTTCAAATGAATGCACAGGATTCAAAATAAACCTGATTTTAGTGAAACCAAAAATATTTGAATCTATTTGAAAGTATCTTTCCAACGGATGTGAGAAATCTAGATTTCATAGCGGAAATAAAAAGTTATGGCCGGTTGAAAATTCAGAATAGTCGCTATGGAATTTATATAATATATAGCCCTTAAAATAGCCATTTTGCAAACGTCCTCCGTTTTCGACGAAACCACTTTTGTTGGATCCGGAATGTCAAGTTATTGCTTGGTTCCAATTTTCATAATATTTGCAATCAACATGTGCGTGTGGCAAAAAAATGTGTTTTGTCAATTTCAGACAATTTGGATCGACCAGAAAATGGCCATTTTTCAAACAGTCTTTAAATTTGACAAAATTAGTTTTTTTTAGGACCATATCGTCAATACGAAGCTAGAAATAAATTTTCTAGAATTCTTAGAGTCGGTACGTGGCCTCGTAAATTGAAATGTACGTTCAAATTGAATATATATTGATTTATATTTTAATTTTGGTGAAAAATAATCGAAACGGCCGAATTGGCTAACGAAACCTATCCCATTGTGTTCGGAATGGGTATACTTAGCTAGGAACAATAGTCATTGAGTTTAATTTGGGGTTTGTATGTAAATTATCATTTTAACAGAACAAAATATTAATAAAAATTTACATAAATAAATAAAAAACCCCAGATTTCCCTTCAATCTCCCCCAGCCGCCAACCCTTCAGCAAATGGCTGATAGGGCTCAAAATTTCGCCCCCAAAATCCTACCAATCCAAACAATAAATCTTGAAACTGAATAATGAAGATTATAGAGCCTCTGAAGCTCTTCCAATCCATATACATATGATCGAGAATCGTGAGGTGTGTTGCTCGAATTTGGCAACAAAGTCGCTAACTTCGCAGCGGTTTTCTGGGCGGCTCTGGCCACCGAATTTCATGCCGCTGTTGCCGCTTATAGAGGAAGGAAGGGCGACTATCGTGGTGCATCCTGATTGAACTCCAACCCCCTCATTTGGCATGCGATTTTGGTGAAAGGGATGGAGCGAGTTACAGGCGTCGGTTTTCTAAATACAACGATGAAAGAGGGTGATTAACCTTTAATTAATATATTAATAATGTTAACAATGTATTTAAAAGAGTCAAATGTTTAAAATTTTATATCTTTTTCAAATAAAGTCAGAATTCTACAATTCAAAATGCATTAGGATCGCATCAGCGAGCACTTCAATATGAAACTGACTGAGATTGGAATGGAGCAGATCAGAATTTGAGGCAGATTTAAATTCAAATCGAATTGAAATCAAAAGTTAAAGACTGAAGGAGTGGATCCCAATGTGAGAACTTCTCACTGTTATTTTTGTACAGTTATTTAAATTATTTTGTAACTGCACATATGAACTGCTTCCCGTCGTCCTCAGACCATGGACGACTTGTTTAATTGTATTATGATGTAGAAATTGATTGTGATTGTCATGTATCGATATTGGAGTATATAAAAAATTATTTATAAAAAATAATTATATAAATTATTGTGAAATGAAAATAAAATAAACATTCATTCACAAACTAGGCGGTTTATTTATGTACACTAATTTATCTGATATTGATTGGGACGATAAATTTTGCACATCGCCCCACTGCACAAATAATATACAGTATTGGTTGTTTGAAAACCCCACACGGATATTGGGATAATATTTGACATACACTGATCCCAATAATTAGTGGTATGTCAATCGATGGGTTAACAGACTGTATAAGCATTATTTATTTATTTTAATGCTTATACAGTTGTAGAATGCACTCTGGATGTTGTACGAATTTTTAATGATTGCTTATCGTTATTGTTGCATATATATGGTAATGGATTGAGTCTGATTCCAGTTCAGAATTAATGAATACTTTAAAATAACATTCAGTAAATATTGAAATGTGAAGCTGTGTTCAGCATTTAAACGCCATTTTAAAACGAACGGGATTTGGTCAATTTTATTCATTTTATAATGAATATCGAAAAGTGATTTCAAAATCTGATATTTTGAAAATATTGTCATTTTAATATTGAAATGATATGGAAAATTAAATTTTGATTTGAATTTGAAAACGAATTGAAATGGAATTGAAATCGAATTGAATTGAAATCGATTTAAAATGAATTCAAAATGAATTCAAATAGAATTGAAATCGAATTGAATTGAAATCGATTTGAAATGAATTTAAAACAAATTTATATTGGAATATTCAATTTGGATTTGAAATTAAAATGGAAGTGGAAATCGTTTTTAAAATGAATTTAAAACGATTTATAAAATTTGTTTTAAATGGAAATCGACGAAATATAATATATATATATATATATTATAATGGCCTGAATAGAACGCGCCGCGCAGCGGCATTTCACGAGTTTCTATGATTAACTTCAAATGGACGTTACGGGAGATCCGACCATTGGATTCTCCTAAAACCAGAACAGTTGGGTTTGTATCGAAAAGCGCTTTCCAATGAATACAAGATATTTGAAATCTAACAGTGGGATTTGGAGATATGTCCAAATCAATTTCAGAAAAGGTCGCTATGGATGTAGATCGGTGGCAGTATTGGAAACCAACTGTACGTGCGATAATAAAATTATTAAAAATATGAAAAAATTATGTAAAATCATAATAAATGATTTGAAAAGATTTTCGATGAAAAATTTCAGTTTGGAAAAGATAAAATATATTTTTATCGAAATGAACTAGGTATTAACTAGAATAATAATAATAAATAAATTGGATTAGAAAATGGTTTTAGAATAACCATAATTTTCCAATGTATGAATTGGAATGGATTTGAATTGAAATTATCTTCGGAATATTTCGATATTGGATTTCGTGATTATACGGATATTGTTGAGGAATTTGGAAAATATATATATCGTTATTCCCAATATGATATTTGTTGATTTCAGAATTTGATATTGAATATAAGCTGATATATTTTCTATTCAAAGCCTTGTATTTGATATCAAATTGGATTTTGGGTTTGTCGTGAATGGTATCTTTAAAAATACTTTTTTAAACCCAATGGAGTTAAGAAAATTAGAAACTAATTGAAGATTAGCTAAGTTGAATGGTTTCCTGGGTATTGATCTGATGTTGGTTTCGGCCTTCGAGATTAATACTTAGGGAATTGTTCTCTTTCTAATTTACGGTTGGAGACAGATGGAATGGAATATGATTTTGGGTTTATCGTGAACTGTGTTTTAAATGACATTGGTTCTTTAACCCTGTTAAAGATAAGATTAATTTCTTAGCTTTGAATAATCAAATAAATTGATTTTTGGGAAGATTAAAGCTAAATGGAGTTTTAATGAATCTTTAATTAGATTGAAATGTGAATGTGATAATTAAAATTATCAATTCAAGAAAATGATCGAGAATGGAGTATCACCTGTTTTGCTCTAGGCGATAGTTAAATCTTTAATTAGATTAGAACATGAAATGGTAATTAGTTTTACCAAATACACCGTGGTGTTAGATATGGAGTATTACCAGTTTTTCTCCATGTGATGAATTGGTTGGGATAGGGAAATAAAATAAATGATTACTTCAGTGTAGGTCGCTAATCCCAACTAGTTTGGAAAACCTTAATATGGTTTGATATCCAAAGGATGATTAAAGAATAAATTTAAAAGAATTTATCTTTGATAAAATTAATGGGCACCTTTACCAAAGGAAAGGAATATTTGAATAAAAGAATATTCCGGATTGGAATGAGGCATATTATGTGTTGTTATAGCACTTGATTATAAGATACGCGAGTTATTCAAAAAGGCCGGGTTTATATCCATTCTGAATAACTGATTCGACGATAAATCGAAGAGATGGAAGACGATGCAAGACGAACGATTTTCACATCGAATGGATGGGTGCTATTGATGCTCATGATAGGAGTAGCTACCTTGAAGGGGCTAGAGTGGTAGCCATCCAGACGTACTTGTTGATTGTACGGATATGCGAGGCCCTCTCTCCTATATTGGACATACAGGACGAGGAATAAGGTGCCTCCGGTTTTGTTCAGACCTAGAACGGACTTGTAAATGGATGGTGTGTCTGACATTGGATTTTATTCTGTGCTGATTGATCTCTATTAAATATACATCTGGCTGGTGAAGGGGAGTTTATTCCCTTACTTCACCCTTCTCTGAGACGTACGGGATCAGAGGTTGTATATCGACAAACATCAGTCGCATGGCGTAAATTGCCTGTGTGGCAGGCCTAAGTGGCAAATGATCAAGGCTTCCATTGAAAATCAGAGTCTTGTGGTTAATGATCAATGCACAGCTTTAATATAGCACGTCTTTGTATAGCGTTAATTCACGAGCCTCACACACCGGTATGGTGGTAAACTAATTATTAGATCAATATGCTTTTGAGATGAGGATAGACACCCTATGGGTTGTCATGGATTCGATCAACTGAGATGAGCTGAGTGTGCTCATCCCACACTTAGGAGGGATAGGGCACACCCCCCGATTCCCTGAGGGATAGAGTAAGCGGTGTTTTCTCTCTTGGGACATAAGCCCCAGTGATACTTGATTTCCCAAAAGTGCGGATGTGCATTACGGTGTTTTCTCTCACTGGGACGTAAGCCGTTGTGGATTGCACTATGCAATTGATGTTTCGGATCAGGAGCCCCCATGATGGAAATCAAAATTTCCTATACGACATTTTGCGGTTTTGATAGTAGAGCATAGTATGGTGACAAAGTAGGATGGGGTGCTTATGCCGTCTATGATTGATACATTCATATTTGGAGTTGTTTTCTTCACTTATAGTAATAATAAAAGATTAAATTTCGCCTATCAAGCATTATTTGGCTAATATAAGGTAAAACCCTATCCTCCGACTTGCGTTGCATTGTGTGATGGGACCTAGGTCTTATAATAGCTTCATTGTTCTTTAATTAGCATTGCGTTGTTGTTTTATGCACTTGTGTTCTTGGGGTTAATCCCGTTCTGTGACATACAGCGTGGTCCCTTGAATTACCTAACTTTAAAATCAAATTAACAACTATTTTAGTTCTCACACCAGTCATATGACTGACCTGGAGTTTATTGTTTTAACCTAAACTCTGGGTGCCCCTATTTTCCGCACGGGCAGCTAGTAGTTGGGTTTTGCAAATATTATATTCACAGGATCCTGGTTTACTGCTGAAGTGATATTCGGAAAGCTCTGTATCCGCGTATTTCTTTCAGTTGTGTTTTGTGTTATTTTTACGCTACTATGTATTTAAATGTAATTTAGATCTCTAATATTTTTCTGATGCATAATATTTATTCATACTCTGCAATATTTGTGTGTTCTGATGGAACTGATGTAATAAGCAATGAAATGTTTTTCTGTTTGTGTTCCAATTTGTCTTGTTCTCGAAGCAATACAAGCTTTCCTTCACGGGGAAATTTGGGTCGCCACAGGTGGTATCGGAGCTTTGGTTTACAAAGCTAGAGAACATGACATATTAGAACTGAACGAAAGAATTCATCGGAGATTGGGTTAGTAATATTCAATAAGAATGACTCGTTAGAGATAGGATCAGTAGTATCCTAGAACAAGCATGAGGAGTGTTATTTTTAAAATAAAGATGAAAACAAATTTTGTTTTGGAAATTTATATCCAATTATTCGTATTTGAATATTTATTTTATATTGAATTTGGACTATCGGGTATATAGAGATTTTGAATATACGTCTGACTAGTCGACGTGTGTTCGAAGCCTCAAATATACTGGGTAGGTATAGAGTCACATTCTAGTCACCCGGAGATGATTCTAATGATCTGTATACCATCATCAACATTTATGTTCGAGTTTCTAAAGTGGAATATCTATATATTTCCAATCGACTGGTGTGAGAACCAAAACCTTATTTTGAATTTATTGTTTAGAATTTGACACTAAAAAATGATTTTTGAATATATATATACAAAAGTTATATGTTTTGGAAATTTAATCAATAAATTGATTGTTGCTTGTGTTGTTTGATTATTAGTTTAACTAATTAATAACATTGGAATAATAAAACCAACATGAGAATGAAAAGTAAATTTAGCTAACTCGACTAAATATTGAACAAGATTGAAGTTTTGTTAGAGTTTCCTACATATACATGCATATACATTGAACAGGTAAACGGATTTGCTGTTGAGTAAAGGATCTATTTGCGTGCCCGACAAATAGATAAACCTTAATGAGTTGGATGCACAATTTTATCTATTATACAAACTGCTATGAATGCCATTGGATGCGGAGTGCTAGTTGTTCTATGTGAAATCATAAACGTCGCCATAAGATAGTAACAATTAATTTTGAACTAAACTACATGGCATATTGCGAGAAGATAGAATACTCTATCATATACCACATGAGCATTTGGAGCTTATGTGACAAGGTTGAAGATTTACCATACAAGCGAGAGGCTTGTATGGTGATGACTATATTTCAGGTTGAACCGAAGACTGATATGGATTATATAAAATGTAATGGTAAATTGCCAGATTAATAAAAACCCCACACGGGTCTGGAGTTGACAATAATCAAGTCTCTCTAGTCATTAAGGCACAAAAACTATTTATAGGGTGACAAGAATTTATTCTCTGGAGGTATGATCTATACACAATCCCCTGTGGACACCGGAATATATCACTAAAAATATTTGTATGCTTTTAGGATTTATTAGGTGCCTAATACGGCCTAACAAATTTCCAAACCCCTCTCTGTACAAAGGAGGTTATGGCGAAAATTTTCGAAAATTTAAGGTGTTAGCCAAATTTTTGAAAAAATAGAAAAATTCTTAGAAATTGAAAAGTTGAAGAATGAAAGCCAGAATGAAAGTTGAGTTGTTTAGTAAAACAACTTTTAGCTCCGTTCCCTTTCAAGGACGAAAAGATTTTAAGTGAGGGAGATTGTAACAACCCGGAAAACCAGAACCAATTTAAAATTTTTATTTTGGCATTTTTAATGAATTTTGAATATTTAAAATGATTAATTTTAAATAATAACGACTAGAAATTTATTTTGAATATAACTAGAACATATAAATTTATTTAAATCCAAGTTAGAATATAATTATTTAATTTTATTATAAAAGGAATTGGAAATGGCGCGGTAGTTTGAAAATTCGGTTTCAAATTTCAAATGAATGTAAAGGATTCAAAATAAACCGCATTTTAGTGAAACCAAAAATATTTGAATCTGTTTGAAAATTTCTTTCGAAAGGATGTGAGAAATCCAGATTTCATAGCGGAAGTAAAAAGTAATGACTAGTTGAAAATTCAGAATAGTCACTATGGAATTTATATAATATATATCCCTTAAAAATAGCCATTTTGCAAATGACCTCCGTTTTCGACGAAACCACTTTTGTTGGATCCAGAATGTCAAGGTATTGCTAGGTTCCAATTGTCATAATATTTGGAATCAATATGTGAGTATGGCAAAAGAAAACGTGTTTTGTCAATTTCAGGCAATTTGGATCGACCAAAAAATGGCCATTTTTCGAACGGTCTTCAAATTTGACGAAATTAGTTTTGTTAGGACCGTATCGTCAATACGAAGCTAGAAATAATTTTTTTGGAATTTTTAGAGTCAGTATGTAGCCCCGGTAAATTGAAATGTACATTCAAACTGAATATATATTGATTTATATTTTAATTTTGGTGAAAACTGATCGAAACGGACGAATTAGCTAACGAAACATATCCCATTGTGTTCGGAATAGGTGTACTTAGCTAGGGACGACAGTCGTTGAGTTTAATTTGGGTTTTGTAAATTCTTATTTTAACGGAATATAATATTAATAAAAATTTATATAAATAAATAAAAACCCCAAAATTTCCATTCAATCTTCCCCAGCCGCCAACCATTCAGCGAACTGCCGATTGGGCTCAAAATTTCACCCCCAAAATCCTTCCAATCCAAACAATAAATCTCGAAACTGAATAATGAAGATTACAGAGCCTCTGAAGCTCTTCCAATCCATATACATATGATCGAGAATCGTGTGGTGTGTTGCTCGAATTTGGCAGCCAAAGTCGCCAACTTCGCAACGGTTTTCTGGGCGGCTCTGGCCACCGAATTTCATGCCACTACCGGCGTTTGTAGAGGAAGGAAGGGAGACCATCGTGGTGCATCCCGATCGAACTCCAACCCCCTCATTTGGCGTGCGATTTTGGTGAAAGGGATGGAGCGGGTTACTGGCGTCGGTTTTCTGAATACAACGATGAAGGTGGGTGATTAACCTTTAATTAATATATTAATTATGTTAACAATGTATTTAAAAGAATCAAATGTTTAAAATTTTATATCTTTTTCAAATGAAGTCGGAATTCTACAATTCAAAATGCATTAGGATCGCATAAGCGAGCACTTCAATATGAAACTGACTGGGACAGGAACGGAGCAGATCAAAATTTGAGGCAGATTTAAATTCAAACCTAACTGAAATCAACAGTTAAAGTCTGAAGGAGTGGATCCCAATGTGAGAACTTCTCACTATTATTTTTGTATAATTATTTAAATTATTTTGTAACTGCACATATGAACTGCTCCCCGTCGTCCACAGACCATAGACGACGTATCTGATTGTATTGTGATGTAGAAATTGATTGTGATTGTCATGTATTGATATTGGTGTATATAAAAAATTATTTATATGATATAAATTATTGTGAAATGAAAATAAAATAAATATTCATTTACAAACTGGATAGTTTATTTATGTACACCAATTTATCTGATATTGATTGGGACGATAAATTTTACACATCGTCCAACTACACAAATAATAAACAGTATTTGTTGTTTGAAAACCCCACATGGGTATTGGGATAATATTTGACATACAATGATCCCAATAATTAGTGGTATGTCAATCGATGGGTTGACAGACTGTATAAGCGTTATTTATTTATTTTAATGTTTATACAGTTGTAGAATGCACTCTAGATGTTGTACGAATTTTTAATGATTGCTTATCATTATTGTTGCATATATATCGTAATGGATTGTGTCTGATTCCAGTTCAGAATTAACGAATATTTTAAAATAATATTCAGTAAATATTGAAATATGAAGCCGTGTTAAGTAGTTAAACGCCATTTTAACACGAACAGGAATTTTGTCGATTCTATTCATTTTATAATGAATATCGAAAAGTGATTTGAAAATCTGATATTTTGAAAATATTATCATTTTAATATTGAAATGATATGGAAAATTAAATTTTGATTTTAATTTGAAAACGAATTGAAATCTAATTGAATAGAAATCGATTTAAAATGAATTCAAAATGAATTGAAATCGATTTGAAATGAATTTAAAAGAAATTTATATTGGAATATTCAATTTGGATTTGAAATTGAAATGGAAGTGGAAATCGTTTTTAAAATGAATTTAAAACGATTTATAAAATTCGTTTTAAATGGAAGTTGATGAGATATATATATATATATATATATATATATATATTAATGGCCTGAATAGAACGCGCCGCGCAGCGGCTGTTCGCGAATTTCGACCATTAACTTCAAATGGACGTTGCGGGAGATCCGACTGTCGGATTGTCCTAAAATCTGAACCATTGGGTTCGTATTGAAAAATGCTTTCAATTGAATACAAGAGATTTGAAATCTAATGGTTGGATTTGGATATATGTCCAAACCAATTTTTAGAAAAGGTCGCTATGGATGCAGTTCGGTGGCAGTTATTGGAAACCGACTGTACGGGCGATAATAAAATTATTAAAAATATGGAAAAATTATGTAAAATCATAATATATGATTTGGAATGATTTTGGATGAATAATTCCAGTTTTGAAAAGATAAAAATATATTTTTATCGAAATGAACTAGTTATTAATTAGAATAATAATTTATTTATTTTTAAAATAAATAAATTGGATAAAAAATGTTTTTAAAATAACCAGAATTTTCCAATGTATGAATTGGAATGGACTTGAATTGAAATTATCTTTCGAATATTCCGATATTGGATTCCGTGATTATACAGATATTATTGAGGAATTTGGAAGATATATATATCGTTATTCCCAATACGATATTTGTTGATTTTAGAATTTGATACTGAATATAAGCTGATATATTTTCTATTCGGAGCATTGTATTTGATATCAAATTGGATTTTGGGTTTGTCGTGAATGGTATCTTTAAAAATACTATTCTTAAATCCAGTGGAGTTAAGAAAATTAAAAACTAACTGGAGATTAGGTAAGTTGAATGGTTTCCTGGGTATTGATTATTTGTTGGTTTCGGCCTTCAGGATTAATAATTAGGGAATTGTTCTCTTACTAATTTACGGTTGGTGACTGATGGATTGGAATATGATTTTTCGTTTATCGTGAACCATGTTTTAAATGACATTGGTTCTTTAACCCAGTTAAAGATAAGATTAATTTTTTAGCTTTGAATAATCAAATAAATTGATTTTTGGGAAGATTAAAACTAAATGGAGTTTTAATGAATCTTTGATTAAATTGAAAATTGAATGTGATAATTAAAATTATCAATTCAAGTAAATGATCGAGAACGGCGTATCACCAGTTTTGCTCCAGGCAATAGTTAAATCTTTAATTAGATTTGAACATGAAATGGTATTTAGTTTTACCGATAACACCATCGTGTTAGATATGGAGTATTTCTAATTTTGCTCAATGGGATGAATAGGTTGGGATTGGGAATTAAAATAAATAATTACTTCGGTGTAGTTCGCTAATCCCGACTAGTTTGGAAAACCTTATTATGGTTTGATATCCAGAGGAAGATTAAAGAATAAATTTAAAAGAATTTATCTTTGATAAAATTAATGGGAACCTTTCCCAAAGGAAAAGAATATTTGAATAAAACAATATTTTGGATTGGAATGAGGCGTATGATGTGTTGTTATAGCACTTGATTATAAGATATGCGAGTTATTCGGAAAGGCCGGGTTTATACCCATTCTGAATAACTGATTCGACGATAAGTCGAAGAGATTGAAGACGGTGCAAGACGGACGATCTTCACATCGAATGGATGGGTGCTATTGATGCTCATGATAGGAGTAGCTACCTTGAAGGGGCTACAGTGGTAGCCATCTGGACGTTCTTGTTGATTGTATGGATATGCGAGGGCCTCTCTCCTGTATTGGACATACGGGACGAGGAATAAGGTGCCTCCAATTTCGTTCAGACCTAGAACGGACTTGTAAATGGATGGTGTGTCTGACATTGGATTTTATTTTGTGCTAATTTATCTCTATTAAATATACATCTTCCTGGTGAAGGGGGTTTATTCCCTTACTTCACCCTTCTCTGAGACGTACTGGATCAGAGGTTGTATATCGATAGACATCAATCGCATGGAGTAAATTTCCTGTGTGGCAGGCCTAAGTGGCAAATGATCAAGGCTTATGTTGAAAAGCCGAGTCTTGTGGTTGATGATCAAATCACAGCTTTAATATAGCACATCTTTGTGTAGCGTTAATTCACGAGCCTCACACACTGGTATGGTGGTAAACTGATGGTTTGATTAGTATGCTTTTGAGATGAGGATAGACACCCTATGGGTTGTCATGGATTCGGTCGACCAAGATGAGCTGAGTGTGGTCGCCCCATGCTCAGGAGGGATAGGGCACACCCCCTGATTCCCTGAGGGATAGAGTAAGCGGGTGTTTTCTCTCGCCGAGACGTAAGCCGCAGTGATACTTGATTTCCCAAAAGTGCGGATGTGCATTACGGTGCTTTCTCTCGCTAGGACGTAAGCCATTGTGAATTGCACTACGCGATCGATCTTTTGGATCAGGAGCCACCATGATGGAAATCCAAATTTCCAATACGACATTTTACGATTTTGATTGCAAAGCCTAGTATGGCGACATAGTGGAATGGGCGCTTATGCCATCTATGATTGATACATTTATATTTGAAGTTGTTTTCTTCACTTATAGTAATAATGAAAGATTAAATTTTGCCTGTCAAGCATTATTTGGCTATTATAAGGTAAAACACTATCCTCTTGCTTGCGTTGCATTGTTTGATGGGACCTGGGTCTTATAATAGCTTCATTGTTCTTTAATTAGCATTGCGCTGTTGTTTTATACACTCGTGCTCTTGGTGGTAATCCCGTTCTGTGACATACGACATGGTCCCTTGAATTACCTAACTTTAAAATCAAATTAATAACTGTTTTAGTTCTCACACTAGTCAATAACTGACCTGGAGTTTATTTTTTTTAACCTAAACTCTGGGTGCCCCTATTTTCTGCATGGGCAGCTAGTAGTTGGATTTTGCAAATATTATATTCACAGGATCCTGGTTTACAGCAGAAGTGATATTCGGAAAGCTCTGTATCCGCGTATTTCTTTCAGTTGTGTTTTGTGTTATTTTTCCACTACTATGTATTTAAATGTAATTTAATCTATGATATTTTTCTGATGCATAATATTTATACATACTCTGTTATATTCGTGTATTCTGATGGAATTGTTGTAATAAGCAATGAAATGTTCTTTTTTTGTGTTCCGATTCGTCTTGTTCTGGAAGAAATCCGGGCTTTCCTTCACGGGGAAATTTGGGTTGCCACAGGGGGTATCAGAGCTTTGGTTTACAGAGCTAGAGAACATGACATATTAGAACCGAATGAAAGAATTCATCAGAGATTGGGTTAGTAATATTCAATAAGAATGACTCGTTAGTGATGGGATCAGCAGTATCCTAGAACGAACGTGAAGAGTGTTATTTTTAAAATAAAGATGAGAACAAATTTTGTTTTAAAAATTTATATCTAATTACTCGTATTTGAATATTTATTTCATATTGAATTTGGACTATCGGGTATATAAAGATTTTGAATATACGTCTGACTAGTCGACGTGTATTCAAAGCCTAAAATATACTGGGTAGGTATAGAGTCACACTCTAGTCGCCCGGAGATGATTCTGATGATCCATATACCATCATCAGCATTTATGTTCGAGTTTCGAAAGTGGAATATCTATATATTTCCAATCGATTGGTGTGAGAACCAATACCTTATTTTGAATTTATTGTTTAGAATTTGACACTAAAAATATGATTTTTGAATATATATATACAAAATTTATATGTTTTGTAAATTTAATCAATAAATTGATTGCTGCTTGTGTTGTTTGATTATTAGTTTAACTAATTAATAATATTGGAATAATAATACCAACATGAGAATGAAAGGTAAATTTAGCCAACTCGACCAAATGTTGAACAAGATTGAAGTTTTGTTAGAGTTTCCTATATAACATGCATATGCATTGAACAGGTAAACGAATTTGCTGTTGAGTAAAGGATTTATTTGGGTGCCCGAAAAATAGGTAAACCTTAATGAGTTGGATGTGCAATTAAATTTATTATACAAACTACTGTGAATGCCATTGGATGCATAGTTCTAATTGTTCTGTGTGGAATCATAAACTTCGTCGTAGGATAGTAACTATTAATTTAGAACTACAGTACATGGCATACTGCGAGAAGATAACATACTCTATCATATACCACATGAGCATTTGGAGCTTATGTGACGAGGTTGAAGATTTACCATGCAAGCGAGAGACTTGTATGGCGATGACTGTATTTCAGGTTGAACCGAAGATTGATATGGACTATATAAAATGTACTGATAAATTGCCAGATTAATAAAAAAAACCACACGGGCCTGGAGTTGACAGTAATCACGTCTCTCTTGTCATTAAGGCACAAAAACTATTTATAGGGTGACGAGAATTTATTCTCTGGAGTTATGATCTATATACAATCCCCTGTGGACACCGGAATATATCACTAAAAATATGTGTATGATTTTTAGGATTTATTGGGCGCCTAGTACGGCCCAATAAATTTCCAAACCCCTCTCTGTACAAAGGAGGTTATGGCGAAATTTTTCGAAAATTTAGGGTGTTAGCCAAATTTTTGAAAAAATAGAAAAATTCTTAGAAATTGAAAAGTTGAAGAATGAAAGCCAGAATGAAAGTTGAGTTGGTTAGTAAAACAACTTTCAGCTCCGTTCCTTTTCGAGGACGAAAAGATTTTAAGTGGGCGAGATTGTCACAACCAGGAAAATCAGAACCAATTTAAAATTTTTATTTTGGCAATTTTAATGAATTTTGAATATTTAAAATGATTTCTTTTAAATAATAACGACTAGAAATTTATTTTGAATATAATTTGAATGTATAAATTTATTTAAATCAAAGTTAGAATATAATTATTTAATTTAATTATAAAAGGAATTGGAAATGGCGCGGTAGTTTGAAAATTCAATTTCAAATTTCAAATGAATGTAAAGGATTCAAAATAAACCGGATTTTAGTGAAACCAAAAATATTTGAATCTGTTTGAAAATATCTTTCCAATGGATATGAGAAATCCTGATTTCATTGCGGAAATAAAAAGTTATGGCCAGTTGAAAATTTAGAATAGTCGTTATGGAATTTATATAATACATAGCCCTTAAAAATAGCCATTTTGCAAACGACCTCCGTTTTCGACGAAACCACTTTTGTTGGATCCAGAATGTCAAGTTATTACTGGGTTCCAATTTTCATAATATTTGGAATCAATAAGTGAGTGTGGCAAAAGATAATGTGTTTTGTCAATTTCAGGTAATTTGGATCGACCAGAAAATGTCCATTTTTCGAACGGTCTTCAAATTTGACGAAATTAGTTTTGTTTGGACCGTATCGTCAATATGAAGATAGAAATAATTTTTCTGGAATTTTTAAAGTCAGTATGTGGCCCTGATAAATTGAAATGTATGTTCAAATAGAATATATATTGATTTATATTTTAATTTTGGTGAAAAATGATCGAAATGGCCGAATTGGCTAACGAAACATATCCCATTGTGTTCAAAATGGGGATACTTAGCTAGGAACGATAGTCTTTGAGTTTGATTTGGGGTTCGTATGTAAATTCTAATTTTAACAGAATATAATATTAATAAAAATTTATATAAATAAAAAAAAACCCTAGATTTCCCTTCAATCTTCCCCAACCGCCAACCCTTCAGCGAAACAACCGATTGGGCTCAAAATTTCGCCCCCAAAATCCTTCCAATCCAAACAATAAATCTCGAAACTGAATAATGAAGATTATAGTGCCTTTGAAGCTCTTCCAATCCATATACATATGATCGAGAATCGTGAGGTGTGTTGCTCGAATTTGGCAACCAAAGTCACCGACTTTACAGCGGTTTTCTGGGCGGCTCCGGCCACCAAATTTCATGCCGCTACCGGCGCTTGTAGAGGAAGGAAGGGCGGCCATTGTGGTGCATCCCGATCGAGCTCCAATCCCCTCGTTTGGCGTGCGATTTTGGTGAAAGGGATGGAGCGGGTTACAGGCGTCGGTTTTCTGAATACAACGATGAAGGAGGATGATTAATCTTCAATTAATATATTAATTATGTTAACAATGTATTTAAAAGAATCAAATGTTTAAAATTTTATATCTTTTTCAAATGAAGTCAGAATTCTACAATTCAAAATGAATTAGGATCGCATCAGCGAGCACTTCAATATGAAACTGACTGGGACAGGAACGGAGCAGATCAGAATTTGAGGCAGATTTAAATTCAAACCTAACAGAAATCAACAGTTAAAGACTGAAGAAATGGATCCCAATGTGAGAACTTCTCACTATTACTTTTGTACAGCTATTTAAATTATTTTGTAACTGCACATATGAACTGCTCCCCGTCGTCCATAGACCATGGACGACTTGTTTGATTATATTGTGATGTAGAAATTGACTGTGATTGTCATTTATTGATATTGGTGTATATAAAAAATTATTTATATAAAATAAATATATAAATTATTGTGAAACGAAAATAAAATAAATACTCATTTACAAACTGGACAGTTTATTTATGTACACCAATTTATCTGATATTGATCGGGACGATAAATTTTATACGTCGCCCAACTACACAAATAATAAACTGTATTTGTTGTTTGAAAATCCCACATGGGTATTGGGATAATATTTGACATACACTGATCCCAATAATTAGTGGTATGTCAATCGATGGGTTGACAGACTGTATAAGCGTTATTTATTTATTTTAATGCTTATACAGTTTTAGAATGCACTCTAGATGTTGCACGAATTTTTAATGATTTCTTATCGTTATTGTTTCATATATATCATAATGGATTGAGTCTGATTCCAGTTCAGAATTAACGAATATTTTAAAATAATATTCAGTAAATATTGAAATGTGAAGCCGTGTTAAGTAGTTAAACGCCATTTTAACACAAACGGGAATTTTGTCGATTCTATTCATTTTATAATGAATATCAAAAAGTGATTTCAAGATCTGATATTTTGAAAATATTATCAATTTAATATTGAAACGATATGGAAAATTAAATTTAGATTTGAATTTGAAAATGAGTTGAAATGGAATTGAAATCGAATTGAATAGAAATCGATCTAAAATGAATTCAAAATGAATTGAAATGGAATTGAATTGAAATCGATTTGAAATGAATTTAAAACGAATTTATATTGGAGTATTCAATTTGGATTTGAAATTGAAATGGAAGTGGAAATCGTTTTTAAAACGAATTTAAAACAATTTATAAAATTCGTTTTAAATGGAAATCGATGAAATATACAATATATATATATATATACATATATATTACAATGGCCTGAATAGAACGCATAGCGCAGCGGTAATTCGCGAATTTCGACTATTAACTTCAAATGGACGTTATGGGAGATCCGATCATTGGATTCTCCTAAATGCGGAACCATTGGATTCGTATCGAAAAGAGATTTCCAATGAATATAAGAGATTTGAAATCTAACGGTTGGATTTGGATATGTGTCCAAATCAATTTTAGAAAAGGTCGCTATGGATGCAGTTCGGTGGCAGTTATTGGAAACCGACTGTACGGGCGATAATAAAATTATTAAAAATATGGAAAAATTATGTAAAATCATAATAAATGATTTGGAAAGATTTTGGATGAAAAAATCCAGTTCTGAAAAGACAAAAATATATTTTTATCGAAACGAACTAGTTATTAACTAGAATAATAATTTATTTATTTTTAAAATAAATAAATTGGACAAGAAAATGGTTTTAAATAACCAGAATTTTCGAATGCATGAATCAGATGGATTTGAATTGAAATTATCTTTGGAATATTTCGATATTGGATTCCGTGATTATATGAATATTGTTGAGGAATTTGAAAGATATATATATCGTTATTCCCAGTACGATATTTGTTTCAGAATTTAACATTGAATATAAGCTGATATATTTTCTATTCAGAGCCTTGTATTTGATATCAAATTGGATTTTGGGTTTGTCGTAAATGGTTTCTTTAAAAATACTGTTTTTAAACCCAATGGAGTTAAGAAAATTAAAAAATAATTGGAGATTAGCTAAGTTGAATGGTTTCCTGGGTATTGATCTGATGTTGGTTTCGGCCTTCGGGATTAATACTTAGGGAATTGTTCTCTTACTAGTATATAGTTGGAGACTGATGGAATGGAATATGATTTTGGGTTTATCGTGAACCGTGCTTTAAATGACATTGGTTCTTTAACCCAGTTAAAGATAAGATTAATTTCTTAGCTTTGAATAATCAAATAAATTGATTTTTGGGAAGATTAAAACTAAATGGAATTTTAATGAATATTTGATTAGATTGAAAAGTGAATGTGATAATTAAAATTATCAATTCAAGAAAATGATCGAGAACGGAGTATCACTAGTTTTGCTCCAGGCGATAGTTAAATCTTCAATTAGATTTGAACGTGAAATGGTAATTAGTTTTACCGATAACACCGTGGTGTTAGATATGGAGTATTTCCAGTTTTGCTCCATTTGATGAATAGATTGGGATTGGGAAATAAAATAAATGATTACTTCGGTGTAGTTCGCTAATCCCAACTAGTTTGGAAAACCTTAATATGGTTTGATATCCAAAGGAAGATTAAAGAATAAATTTAAAAGAATTTATCTTTGATAAAATTAATGGGAACCTTTCCCAAAGGGAAAGAATATTTGAATAAAACATTATTCTGAATTGGAATGAGGCGTATGATGTGTTGTTATAGCACTTGATTATAAGATACGCGAGTTATTCGGAAAGGTCGGGTTTATACCTATTCTGAATAACTGATTCGACGATAAGTCGAAGAGATTGAAGATGGTGCAAGACCTACGATCTTCACATCGAATGGATGGGTGCTATTGATGCTCATGATAGGAGTAGCTACCTTGAAGGGGCTACAGTGGTAGCCATCCGGACGTACTTGTTGATTGTACGGATATGTGAGGGCCTCTCTCCTGTATTGGACATATGGGACAAGGAATAAGGTGCCTCCGGTTTCGTTCAGACCTAGAACGGACTTGTAAATGGATGGTGTGTCTGAAATTGGATTTTATTCTATGCTGATTTATCTCTACTAAATATACATCTGTCTGGTGAAGAGGAGGTTATTGCCTTACTTCACACTTCTTTGATACATACGGGATCAAAGGTTGTATATCGATAGACATCAGTCGCATGGAGTAAATTGCCTGTGTGGCATGCCCAAGTGGCAAATGATCAAGGCTTTTGTTGAAAAGATGAGTCTTGTGGTTGATGATCAAATCACAGCTTTAATATAGCACGACTTTGTGTAGCGTTAATTCGCAGGGCTCACACACCGGTATGGTGGTAAACTGATGGTTAGATCGGTATGCTTTTGAGATGAGGATAGACACCCTATGGGTTGTCATGGATTCGATCGACCGAGATGAGCTAAGTTTGGTCGCCCCACGCTCAGGATGGATAGGGCACACCCCCCGATTCCCTAAGGGATAGAGTAAGCAGTGTTTTCTCTCGCCAAGACATATGCCGCAGTGATACTTAATTTCCCAAAAGTGCGGATGTGCATTACGGTGTTTTCTCTCGCTGGGACATAAGCCGTTGTGGGTTGCACTATACTATCGATCTTTCGTATCTGGAGCCACCATGATGGAAATCCAAATTTCCAATATGACATTTTGCGATTTTGATTGTAGAGCCTAGTATGGCGACATAGTGGGATGGGGCACTTATGTTGTCTATGATTGATACATTTATATTTGAAGTTTTTTTCTTCACTTATAGTAATAATAAAAGATTAAATTTCGCCTATCAAGCATTATTTGGCTATTATAAGGTAAAACCCTATCCTCCGGCTTGCGTTGCATTATGTGATGGGACCTGAGTCTTACAATAGCTTCATTGTTCTTTAATTAGCATTGCGCTATTGTTTTTAGCATCGGTGTTCTTTGGGGTAATCTCATTCCGTGTTATACGGCGTGGTCCCGTGAACTACCTAACTTTAAAATCAAATTTATAACTGTTTTAGTTCTCACACCAGTCACATGACTGACCTGGAGTTTATTGTTTTAACCTAAACTCTGGGTGCCCATATTTTCTGCACGAGAAGCTAGTAGTTGGGTTTTGCAGATATTATATTTACAGGATCCTGGTTTACAGCTGAAGTGATATTCGGAAAGCCCTGTGTCCGCGTATTTCTTTCAATTGTGTTTTGTGTAATTTTTCCGCTGCTATGTATTTATAATTTAAATCTCTGATATTTTTCTGATGTATAATATTTATTCATACTATGTTATATTCGTGTATTCTGATGGAGTTGTTGTAATAAGCAATGAAATGTTCTTCTGTTTGTATTCCGATTCGTCTTGTTCTCGAAGAAATCCGGGCTTTCCTTCACGGGGAAGTTTGGTCGCCACAGTGAGGCTCGTGAACTAATGCTACACAAAGTTGCGCTATATTAAAGCTATGCTTTGATCATCATCCACAAAGCTCTACTTTTCAAAAAAATCTTGGATCAATGCAACTCAGCATGCCACATTTTCAATGCATACCATACCACTGATTTCAACCAATATATAACCTCTAAGCTTGTACCTCTCAAAGAAGGGTGTTAAGCAAGAGAATAAATTCTCCGCCACTAAACAGATACATATTTAATAGAGATCAATGAATACAGCGCAAAATACAATGCTAAACATACAATCCATTTTGAAGTCCGTTCTGTTTATTCCTCGTCCCATATGTCCAATATAGGAGAGAGATCCTCGCATATCCGGACAATCAACAAGTACGTCCAGACAACTACCATTATAACCCCTTCATGCGAGCTACCCAAATCCAAGGTAATAGTAGTAATCCATTCGATGTGAATATCGATGGTCTTCAACCACCTCCTTCAATATCTTTGACTTTTAATCGTCATATCACTTATTCAGAATGGGTTAAACCCGGTCTTTACGAATACTCGTGTATCTTATAGTCAAGTGCTATAAAGACACACCATACGCCCCACAATCCAAAATATTCTTTTATTCAAATATTCTTTATTTTAGGAATTATTCCCATAAATCTTATCAAAGATTTAATTCATTTAAACCTCTTGTTTAAATCTTCACTCGGAGACCATTTCAAAAGATTTTGTATTATCTTTTCACAACTTTAAACCAAATTAAGGTTTATCAAAACTAGTCAGGATTATCGAGCCTTACCGAAGTAATCATTTATTTTATTTTTCCAATACCAAACTATTCATACCATGCAACAAAACTGGTAGTACTCCATATCTAACACCCAATGTGTTATTGGTAAATTCAATTACCATTCAACGTTTTAAATCTAATTAAAGATTTAACTATCACATAGAGTAAAACTGGTGGTACTCCATTCTCGAACACTTTCTTGAATTTGGTAAATTTAATTACCACATTCATATTTCAATCTAATTAAAATTCAATGATACTCAACTTAGTTGTAATCTTCAAAAATCATTATTTAATGATTATTCAAAATTAGGAAAAAATCCTGTCTTTACTTGGGTTAAAGAACCAATGTCAGTTAAAACACAGTTCACGATAAACTCAAAATCATCTTCCATTAAAATGAAACCTTCACGGAAATCAAATTAGTCGTAATAAATATGAATTCCATATTGGACTAATAATATAAATGGAATAATGGCAAAGCCTTTTAAATTCAATATATAGTAACAGCCTTCTTCAATAGGCTCATCTCGATTATTTCCAAACCAAATTCCATTCAGTTCCAATTTAATATATTAATCCGGAAAACTTTACTTTGGAAAATTTCCATTAAATATTAACAAATAGATTTATAAATTCCAAATCATATCTTCATCGTTAATTGGGTTAAAGAACAAATGTTATTTAAAACATCGTTCACAATAAACCCAAAATCCCATTTCAATTCAATTCCAATTAAAATAATTAATTGGTAAACTTCACTAAATCTTAATTAAAAGATTTATTCTTTTCTCAACTAGGTTTAAGAACAGTGTTATTGAAGACACCATTCACGACAAACCCAAAATCTAATTTCATAACAAATACAAGGCTCTAATTAGAAATCATATCGGCTTATATTCAATATCAAATTCTGAAACTAACAGATAACGTACTGGGAATAACGATATCTATCTTCCAAATTCCTCAACAATATCTGTATAATCACAGAATCCAATATCGAAATATTCTGAAGATAATTTCCATTCAGATCCATTCCAATTTATATATATTGGAAAGTTCTGCTTATCTCAAAACCATTTCAATTTCTCTACTCAAGCTGGTAAACAACTTATTCTGATAAAAATATATTTTATCTTTACAAATGTGGAATATTTCATCTAAAATCTTTCCAAATCATTTATTTTGATTTTACATAATTTATTCATATTTTTAATAATTTTATTAAGGCCCATACAGTCGGTTTCCAATATCGGCCACCATACTGCATCCAAAACGAATTTTTCCAAAACTGATTTGGACATATCTTAAAATCTAAGTGTTAGATTTTAAATCTCTTATATCATTCGAAATCACTTTTCGATACGAACCCAATGGTTCTGGTTCAGAGAATCCAACGATCGGATCTCCCGTTACGTCAATTTGAAGTCGATGGTTGAAATTCGCGAACGGTCGCTGCGCGGCGCGTTCTATACAAGCCATTTAAATATATATAATATATTTTTTCGATTTCCATTTAAAAATGTATTTTATAAAACATTTATGAATTCATTTTAAAAATGATTCCAACTTCCAATTCAAATTTTAAATCAAGATTGAATGTTTTATTTATTATAGTATCAAAAATAATATTTTCAACATATCAGATTTTTAGATCAAATCTTTTCGATATCCATTATAAAACGAATAAAATCGACAGAAAATTTCGTTCGAATTAAAATAGAGTATATCTATTTAACTCAGCTTCATATCCATTTCAGTTATGAATATTTCAACATTTTCGTGTCCATCCAAAATCGGACATCAAAATCATATTTTGATTCTTCACTGAATATTATTTTAAAAAATTCCTTATTTCTGAATTGAAATCAGACTTAATCAATTACCATATAATTTTATTTATATGGATTCCATACATCACATGTATTCAAAAATAGTGATAAACAACTATTAAACATTCCATTCACAACTAGAGTGCAATTTACAACTGTACAAGCATTAAATAATTAAATAACGCTTATCACGGTCTGTCAATCAATCGGTTGACATATAATTAAATTCAAGGGAGATGCGAATTAATTATCATCCCCAGTCCTGTGACGGCCCGCCCCTCACCAGCCCACATTTCCCTGTAATGGACTGTACCGATGTCCAACTAGCATGGGACGGTCGCCAAAAAAAGGAATTTGAAATAACAAAGAACCTGTAGAATGTAACATCCCATAATTTTCCGCATATTTGAAACTTGAATTTTATTAAATAAATCGAATAACATGGGTTTAAAAATCAAATTTTGATGATTTTTAATGATGAGGATTGTTGGGTTGGGTAAAATTAAATTTTCAAATTTAGTTATTAAAAATGTTGAAAAAGGGAATTTAATATTTTTAATAATTAATTGGAATTTTAGTTAGTTAAGTTAAAAGGGAAATTTAAATTTAAATTTAAATTGGTGAATTGGTGAAATTTTACGTTATTTAATAATTATTGAAATATAAGTTTAAATGGATTGATAATTAATTCAGGAACTTAAAATATGTGAAATTGATTATAAAATTTCATTTAAGTTGTAAATTGATTAAAATGGGTTTTTTTTATATTTAATTTGAATTTAAACAGTTAATTGAATGTTTGATATTTTATTTATTTAATTAACTGTGAAATTTAATTGTTTCGGCGACTGTCTCGGAATTCGACGAAACTGGCGCCATTGGAACCGGAACAGTGAATTATGATAGGATTTCGGTTTGCGTTATAATCCAGCTTACCGTTTGACCATACGAGAGAAAATGTGAAAGAGATCAGTATAAATGAATAATTAGGTATTTCTTATATTGGGCCTCATATAAGTATATAAATAAAGCCTATACTACCTCATCAACTCATTCTCACATACATATGTCTTCTCCATCATATTTCAGCTCTAATGGCTGAAATAATTTTTTCTAAACCCTAGATCAAAAACAAATTTCAAGCTCGAAATAAATCTCTCCAAACTATAAAAAATTATATATCAAATCGAAGCTCTCGACGATACGAAGCTTCTGGTGTAGTTCGTTCCAACATGCAGTACACCGTTTGGCTAGAATTCGAGGGTCAAACTGCTGATTTTCGAACCCTAAGACCCAAATTTGGGCGTTTTCGATTTGGGATGTAATCGGAGAATCGGTGATATGGGTTTCGAAGAGGAGGAGCATACGAGTTCAATGGTGGCAGTGGCATCGTCTAAAAGTTGGTAGGCTAGTCGGAATCGGTGGTTAGGGTTTGGAAAAACCCGGATTTAGGGCTCGCAGCGGAAGACCTCTGGTAAACCGAAGGTGGTGGCTCCGCCCTAGCATGGTGCGGTTTCCGACGCTGGTTCCAGTGGAGGTGGTCTCGAGGTCTATCGAGGTCGGAGCTCACGGATTTTTGCGGTCAAAGTTGCGTTGAATGGGTTGCTTTCCATCGGGTCCTGTAGCGTGTTTGAGAAGATGGAGCGGGAGTTGTTTGAAGGGGGCTGACGTGTCAGAACGGGGTAGGGTGAGCCATTTTGTTTTATTAATTTTATATATTTAAAATTCAAATGGTAAAACACTGATAACTTTCTCATATGAACTCGGATTTGGACATGGTTTGTTGCGTTGGGATCGTGGCGGAATTGCGGACGTTCTGGCACTGGTTTGGTTGCGATCTGAGACTATCAAATTTTGGACTTTGGTTGGACGTTCGATCCACTAAGGACTCAAAGGTGAGTGATTTTCTCACCCGCGAAATACTGAATTATTCCCATATTTATTGAATTAAATTATGAAATAAGTTTGGTTGCATGGTTGTGTTGGATTGTTGATGCGTTGTTTAAATTTGACGTGCAAGTGGGTTTACATGCAATTTAGGTAACGATTAGTTATCTAATTTAATTTAAATTTCTAATTTAAAATTTTGAACCCCTGCAAAAATCCTGAAACAGTGTAATGCTGATCAGTTGAATGGAATTGTTGTGATGGATGTTGGTTGAAATTTATTACTGAATTTATAGTGACATTTTAATGCTCCTTGTTTCAGTATATTGTAGTGCATGTTGATTATGACGATAAATCTCATTTACCCTTGGTGTTACGGGCATCTAATGAACCCGGGATTTATCGATAAAATGAATTAAGAACACGGAGTGAAATGATAAATCTCTGTGACCCTGATTTGGATTGAAATGATAGATCCATCCCTGAAATATCGAGAAATTAAATTTAAAATCACTTGGCCATTAGGTAGATAATTATATACAGACATCGGTTGGTTAAATGATTTTAAATATTTGAAATTTTTATTAATAGAATTTTCCCTCTAAAAGAATGTATCGATACTCGATAATTCAATTCTTTAAAGATTCTGAACTGGGATGTTGATTAAAAGGGTTAAAGAAATTTTCCAAAACAAAGTAGAAATATTTAAATCGGAATTTGAATATGATTTAAAATCTTTTCAAATTAAGAGTTGGATTAGAAGGAAATAAATTCTTATGTAATCTGATTTTGGGAAATTTGGAAATCAAAGATATCTGGGTTGTTTTAACTCAGTTGAATATATATTTGAACTCTTGAAATCAAATAGTTGTTTGAACGGGGTTGAAACGAGAGATGGAATTTAATGAACTCCGTTGAGACCGGAGGATAGATTCAAGTATTTGAAATTTGGAAGGAAGGAAGATTTTGATTAGAGAAATTTATTTTAAATATATTTATGCATTTGATTCCAAATAATTATTCTTGCTTTAAATTTATTACTTGCCTTTACTTATAACTATTGTATTTTTAAATAAATTTTTCCTTATAATTCATTTTTAAAATTTTTCTAGTAAACCTATAATTTAAGTAAATATATAATATTTAAATTACTAATTTATTTTAATTATTATATCCTATATGTATATCTATATATTTATTTATATAAAATTTATTTTATTATCATTTTTATTATTACTACTGTTATTATTATATATAAACATTTAGTTTACAAGTGTTTTTGGAATTATAAATTTCTTCCGAATGGAAATGCTTGAGTTGAACCGCTAGTTCAAATGGAGTTGAGATAAGAATCCGTGATAATTTGAAATCTTTGAGATAAATTATATTCTATTTGAATATAAGTCGTTTTTGAAATATTATATGATTATAATATAATGATATGTAATATATTCTAGTTTAGAATATAATCGGTTTGGGTATGATTATGATATGTTGATATGAAAATTTTATTCGTTTGAATATAAATTGGGTTCGAAACAGAAGATGATATTTTGGTATGAAAGCGAACCTTTATCAAATATAAAAGAACCGACCGATGTGAAAGGTGTAAGCGTTGGTTGTTAAAGAGACCGGAGTCGACATAAGGCATACTCTCTGTCAGTGTCGATACCACTTTGACAACTGTGAATGTTATGACGTATCCAGAATGAGTATGATGACTTGAAGGCGATTATTGAATCGAAGAAGATGAACGATGACGAAATAGCCCTGACCTTCGGGTCAGAATTGAAATGACTAAAACAGGAGCTATACCGTGACTAATTGAGGTAGCACCTTTGATCGGACACACTTCTTCGATACTATTTCTATGACTATGGTGGTGATGATGATTTGGGCCCATTTATGACTTTGGGAGTGTGTTCCGAGGTGGGCGGTAGTGGCTGCTATGCGTTACCACCGGTCCGGGAGTGCAATTGGTAGAATCCTACCTTGGGCATTGCCTCGAGTGCCTTGTCATATATATCCATATCGAGCCCCATACGATTTTGATTTAGCATTGCCTTCTATGGAGTGCCCTCTGATAACACCAGTACGGTGAATTTACGGTACTGTATAGACTATTGATGCCTATAAACGGCGTAAGGGTAATATGGTAATCTCGCTTACGCTATTTTCAGTATTTATACTTTACTGGATAGACACTATCATAATAGCGTACTATATTATATATGTATTAGTTTAATGGATCCTTGAGAGATGGAAAAATCCCGTAACATCTCTTGAGTTACTGTACCCATGACACTGATGTTATTTCGTATTTTGATTTGACTAATATGAAATGATTTAGTGCTGATCCGAGTGTTTGTTGTGTTTTCTTTTATGCAATATGCTCGGGTCAGCAGAAGTTGCAGTTAGCGAAGATCTCAATAGCTTGGAGGACGAAGACGAGGATTTGATATATATATATATATCAAACATAAGTATTTCCGCTGCATTATTTCCGCTGCTTATTATGTACAGCTGTATGTATATGTAACTCTGATAATCATTGAAGGTTATAGTCAATGTATATATATTTCAACTGCTTCTAAACTGCTATTTGTTTATTTTATGTTGTCCTTCCGCTGTGAGGTTCTGTGATTGGTTTTTCTCTTCTTTCTTTCTTTTTCTTCTTTTCCCAATAACTACCTGCATTTGCGATTTGTTCGGGTCGACATGTGTGGTTTATTGTCAATTTGAACGGTCAAAAAAATTCAGGTCGTTACAGTTGTTATCAGAGCAATGGTTGGCGACAACCTTGGCTCTGTTGGGAATTTACTTATTAGAGATGGGGTTAGAAATGCCCTAGAATGAGTTGAGTGATATGAGAGAGCGTACTTGTATTTTGATATAAATTGGTTTTATATTTTGTGGATTTGTTTTGTTGAATATTTATGGATTCTGGTCGATATATGGGACGCCATAGAATCTATAGGAATTTATAAATAATCGAACAGAATGATCGACATAATATGATTGTCGATTATATTTTATATATTATATATACTATTAGTGGTTTTAAGTGTATAATCTTCGGTCGTTGGTAGGAAATAATATTAAGTTAATACCTATTACGGTTGATTCGATAGTAAATTTAATAAGGAAAATTTAAATGGTATAAGAAAATATTTGAAAAGATGAAATGATCCCTTAAAGTATAATTGGGTGAAAAAGTTTGGGATTGAAATAGAAATGAACTTGAAACTTGATCCTGGGGTACTCTTGAAATAGTGTTATGAAATTTTGGGGAAAAAATATCGTATTATAAGTAGTTTTCTAAAGGATTTTAAGGATTAAAGTGTGTAATCCCTTCTCGGACATCAGAAAAGATTTCGGTAATGAGTGCACACATTATCGATGTTTATTCTGAAGCGTCTAAGTGGGGGAGACCACTCCGTACTTTCATAACTTGTTTGGAAAAGGAGTTTGGATTTAATTTCCAATGATATGTAAAGTTGAGTTAAGATTTAACCAGGATTAGAATTTCTTTGTTTTGTTGATTAGAGTTCGGATTTAGATTTTTGGTATGTTCTCTATGAATTTTATAAATACATATGTATTTTAGACTTGGTCTATAAAACCCGGAATCAAGTACTTTGAGTTTGTCTAAACAAATGATAATGGGTTAGGATTTAGGTGCTCGATTCATTGAAATTCTAGATTTTTGAAACTAAGAATTGGACATAAGTGTTGAGAATGGAACCATCGTTTAAACCCATAAACGTGGACGACTATTAAGTTAAATAAGCTAAAAATTTAGTTGATACAAGTGTTAGATAAAGTTGAAATTAACCAAGGAATGAAACCCAACCAGTAAAATAAATTGGAAAGTTTTGTTGTGCAAAAGAATTTCCGTAGCTTATGGCTTGGCTAACTAATAAGGATATTAGGTTAGTCGAGTTAAATAAGGTTAAGTTAGGAAATCGAATAATAGAAAGAAGATGGTTCGAGAACTAAATATAAAGCTTGAATTACAAACAATCCTTAATAAAATTCCCGATTTGCGAGTCAAGCATATAAATTTAGCTGAAGAAATAAGATTTAGTTTAAAAATGAAAAAAAAACCATATCACTCGAACCTTAAGTTTTGAAGTAAGGAAACGAAGATTTGTCCAAGGGAAAATATATAAAAGGGAAACCTTAGGAAATGAAGATAGATTGTAGCTTGAAAAGTAGAAATGAAATGAGTACAAAAACGACAATGATTAACATTAGTCTTTGTTAAGAGATTCTGATTTTATTAAATAAACAAGGAAATGAGATGAACTGAAGGTTAGAAGTGAACCTAGTTTGGTTATTTGGAATCGATGTAAGAAATAAAGATAAAAGCCAATTGAATTAAATGAATTCTAGTTTGGAAATTGGAAAAAAAAAAAAACTTGATTTGGTGAATGAGTCGAGGTAAAAGGAAGCAACCTAGGGAAATTAAATGGGTTGATTTAGAATTCATATAGATAATTGGATTTAGTAAGCATAATCTGATTCATACGAACAACTAAAAAAAATCATCAAATAAATAAGTGGTAACCAAATCTAAAGATCGAAGCTTGCGAAGGTTTTGAAATCTAGAGGGTTGAAACTCCAACTTAAATAAATCGACGCTTAAAGGAATTTAGCTAAATTGAATAAGGCATGAAAGTGAGTACTTAAAAAAAAAAATCTATCTTGGAAATATGAAATCAGGTATGAGAAATATAAAATCAAAGTTTAATTTATAAAATTAGAATACCGAATGAATGAGAACCAAGTGAATTCAATTAAGACGAATGAACTAGAATAAATAGAAGCAAACTCGAGAGTTGATTTGACCGATCTAAAACGAAATATAGGTGAATGAAATGAAGTAAGAACGAGCTCGAATGATTAGAATAAACGAAATCGGAAATTAATTCAAAGGAATGACTAATTAAATAAAGAATGAAGCTAAATTTAGTTAAGCCCAAAGAATTGAACCAAAAATGGAAAGTTAGAAGATCGGGAAAATTTTTGAGAATTAAGAACTTACGAAAGGAATGATGGATACATTTTGGCAAATCGATTCATAAATGAGTTAAGAATTTAAGATGATCGAGTTAGTTGGAAATGTTGGAATGGACCCAAGTTTTAACATCGAATTAATACTTGGAATGGAACGAGGAAATGTATAGAAAACATATCGTAATAAAGTAAATCAAATTGAATTCAAATCCACTTCTTGAATAAGGAAATAGCGACAAATTTGAAACGTTAATGAATTATCAAATTTTGGGATTTGAAAGAATTGAACTTCAAATAAAAGAAATCGATGTTATGCGGAATCAAAAATATTAGATAAGCTGAAGTAAAATGGCCATAACTTTTGAATGGCTGATCGGAATTCGACAACTCCAGACTTTTTAGAAACCTCGGAAACAAAACTAAAACTTTCGTTAATGGAGCCCTGTCTAATTTTCATGTTTATTAGGTTGAAAACCAAGAACTAGTCATAGTTGTACGCGCAGAAAATAAAAATCTGAAGCGGATACCTATATTGTTTTGACCATAACTTCCTAACGGAATGTCGGATTTTAGTGTGCGAGTACAATTTAGAAAGCCCATGATCTGAACTAAAACTTTTCCTTATAATGTTTGCTGAGATTATGATGTTTGAAGTGTTAAAAACTGGGTTGAATAATTCAGGTCTGCAATTTTCTTGCTTGAGCTGAAGCGTTCACTCTCGCTAAATTAGTCATAACTTTTGAACGAGTTATCCGAATTCGACGAATCCGGACAATTTGGAAAGCCTGAAACAAAAGCTACAACCTTTGCCTAGTATGTTTTAGTCAAATTCCCTCATCTAAAGGGTGATAAACTTCATTTTGTTTGCTGGCCTGTCATGGATATGTTGGTTTTAGGGATAAAAATGATTTATGTATGTTGTGCAAGAGCATATGTTTGTTATATATTGTATATATATGCTTGAATCTCATATGTATGCGAGTTGTAACAGGGGTAAGGAAGTGGTATTGCGCTACGGAGCTCGCTTGCGCTAAACGCAAAATGCTAAGGTAATAAAAAATGCAAATAAACGCAAAAGAAAGGTACGTAATTGTGTTAAACGGTTTTGGTTGTTTTATATTTTGTTTTCCCCATTTCTGGGATGCCTCATCGTGTGATGAGATGATATTTGAGTTATATGTATGTAGGAATTTTTCCCCGGACCTCTCCGTACAAAGGAGATGCTGCCGAAATTTTTCCGTGATTTCGGAAGTTAGAAAAATTTATGAGTTTTACAACTATATACTTATTTTGTAAATACTATTTTAAGTATGGATTTGAAATGGATATGTGTTTAATATCGTTTCGTTCTCTTTTCGAGGACGAAAAGATTTTTAAGTGGGGGAGAATGTTCGCATATTTGAAACTTGAATTTTATTAAATAAATCGAATAACATGGGTTTAAAAATCAAATTTTGATGATTTTTAATGATGAGGATTGTTGGGTTGGATAAAATTAAATTTTCAAATTTAGTTATTAAAAATGTTGAAAAAGGGAATTTAATATTTTTAATAATTAATTGGAATTTTAGTTAGTTAAGTTAAAAGGGAAATTTAAATTTAAATTGGTGAATTGGTGAAATTTTAAGTTATTTAATAATTATTGAAATATAAGTTTAAATGGATTGATAATTAATTCAGGAACTTAAAATATGTGAAATTGATTATAAATTTCATTTAAGTTATAAATTGATTTAAATGGGATTTTTTTTATATTTAATTTGAATTTAAACAATTAATTGAATGTTTGATATTTTATTTATTTAATTAACTGTGAAATTTAATTGTTTCGACGACTGTCTCGGAATTCGACGAAACTGGCGCCATTGGAACCGGAACAGTGAATTATGATAGGATTTTGGTTTGCGTTATAATCCAGCTTACCGTTTGACCATACGAGAGAAAATGTGAAACAGATCAGTATAAATGAATAATTAGGTATTTCTTATATTGGGCCTCCTATAAGTATATAAATAAAGCCTATACTACCTCATCAACTCAATCTCACATACGTATGTCTTCTCCATCATATTTCAGCTCTAATGGCTAAAATAAATTTTTCTAAACCCTAGATCAAAAACAAATTTCAAGCTCGAAATAAAATCTCTCCAAATTATAACAAATTATATATCAAATCGAAGCTCTCGAAGATACGAAGCTTCTGGTGTAGTTCGTTCCAACATGCAGTACACCGTTTGGCCAGAATTCGAGGGTCAAACTGCTGATTTTCGAACCCTAAGACCAAAATTTGGGCGTTTTCGATTTGGGATGTAATCGAAGAATCGGTGATATGGGTTTCGAAGAGGAGGAGCATACGAGTTCAATGGTGGCAGTGGCATCGTCTAAAAGTTGGTAGGCTAGTCGGAATCGGTGGTTAGGGTTTGGAAAAACTCGGATTTAGGGCTCGCAGCGGAAGACCTCTAGTAAACCGAAGGTGGTGGCTCCGCCCTAGCATGGTGCGGTTTCCGACGCTGGTTCCAGTGGAGGTGGTCTCGAGGTCTATCGAGGTCGGAGCTCACGGATTTTTGCGGTCAAAGTTGCATTGAATGGGTTGCTTTCCATCGGGTCCTGTAGCGTGTTTGAGAAGATGGAGCGGGAGTTGTTTGAAGGGGGCTGACGTGTCAGCACGGGGTAGGGTGAGCCATTTTGTTTTATTAATTTTATATATTTAAAATTCAAATGGTAAAACGCTGATAACTTTCTCATATGAACTCGGATTTGGACACGGTTTGTTGCGTTGGGATCGTGGCGGAATTGCGGACGTTCTGGCGCTGGTTTGGTTGCGATCTGAGACTGTCAAATTTTGGACTTTGGTTGGACGTTCGATCCACTAAGGACCCAAAGGTGAGTGATTTTCTCACCCGCGAAATACTGAATTATTCCCATATTTATTGAATTAAATTATGAAATAAGTTTGGTTGCATGGTTGTGCTGGATTGTTGATGCGTTGTTTAAATTTGACGTGCAAGTGGGTTTACATGCAATTTAGGTAACGATTAGTTATCTAATTTAATTTAAATTTCTAATTTAAAAATTTGAACCCCTGCAAAAATCCTGAAACAGTGTAATGCTGATCAGTTGAATGGAATTGTTGTGATGGATGTTGGTTGAAATTTATTACTGAATTTATAGTGACATTTTAATGCTCCTTGTTTCAGTATATTGTAGTGCATGTTGATTATGACGATAAATTTCATTTACCCTTGGTGTTACGGGCATCTAATGAACCCGGGATTTATCGATAAAATGAATTAAGAACACGGAGTGAAATGATAAATCTCTGTGACCCTGATTTGGATTGAAATGATATATCCATCCCTGAAATATCGAGAAATTAAATTTAAAATCACTTGGCCATTAGGTAGATAATTATATACAGACATCGGTTGGTTAAATGATTTTAAATATTTGAAATTTTTATTAATAGAATTTTCCCTCTAAAAGAATGTATCGATACTCGATAATTCAATTCTTTAAAGATTCTGAACTGGGATGTTGATTAAAAGGGTTAAAGAAATTTTCCAAAACAAAGTAGAAATATTTAAATCGGAATTTGAATATGATTTAAAATCTTTTCAAATTAAGAGTTGGATTAGAAGGAAATAAATTCTTATGTAATCTGATTTTGGGAAATTTGGAAATCAAAGATATCTGGGTTGTTTTAACTCAGTTGAATATATATTTGAACTCTTGAAATCAAATAGTTGTTTGAACGAGGTTGGAACGAGAGATGGAATTTAATGAACTCCGTTGAGACCGGAGGATAGATTCAAGTATTTGAAATTTGGAAGGAAGGAAGATTTTGATTAGAGAAATTTATTTTAAATATATTTATGCATTTGATTCCAAATAATTATTCTTGCTTTAAATTTATTACTTGCCTTTACTTATAACTATTGTATTTTTAAATAAAATTTTCCTTATAATTCATTTTTAAAATTTTTCTAGTAAACCTATAATTTAAGTAAATATATAATATTTAAATTACTAATTTATTTTAATTATTATATCCTATATGTATATCTATATATTTATTTATATAAAATTTATTTTATTATCATTTTTATTATTACTACTGTTATTATTATATATAAACATTTAGTTTACAAGTGTTTTTGGAATTATAAATTTCTTCCGAATGGAAATGCTTGAGTTGAACCGCTGGTTCAAATGGAGTTGAGATAAGAATCCGTGATAATTTGAAATCTTTGAGATAAATTATATTCTATTTGAATATAAGTCGTTTTTGAAATATTATATGATTATAATATAATGATATGTAATATATTCTAGTTTAGAATATAATCGGTTTGGGTATGATTATGATATGTTGATATGAAAAATTTATTCGTTTGAATATAAATTGGGTTCGAAACAGAAGATGATATTTTGGTATGAAAGCGAACCTTTATCAAATATAAAAGAACCGACCGATGTGAAAGGTGTAAGCGTTGGTTGTTAAAGAGACCGAAGTCGACATAAGGCATACTCTCTGTCAGTGTCGATATCACTTTGACAACTGTGAACGTTATGACGTATCCAGAATGAGTATGATGACTTGAAGGCGATTATTGAATCGAAGAAGATGAACGATGACGAAATATCCCTGACCTTCGGGTCAGAATTGAAATGACTAAAACAGGAGCTATACCGTGACTAATTGAGGTAGCACCTTTGATTGTACACACTTCTTCGATACTATTTCTATGACTATGATGATGATGATGATTTGGGCCCATTTATGACTTTGGGAGTGTGTTCCGAGGTGGGCGGTAGTGGCTGCTATGCGTTACCACCGGTCCGGGAGTGCAATTGGTAGAATCCTACCCTGGGCATTGCCTCGAGTGCCTTGTCATATATATCCATATCGAGCCCCATACGATTTTGATTTAGCATTGCCTTCTATGGAGTGCCCTCTGATAACACCAGTACGGTGAATTTACGGTACTGTATAGACTGTTGATGCCTATAAACGGCGTAAGGGTAATATGGTAATCCCGCTTACGCTATTTTCAGTATTTATACTTTACTGGATAGACACTATCATAATAGCGTACTATATTATATATGTATTAGTTTAACGGATCCTTGAGAGATGGAAAAATCCCGTAACATCTCTTGAGTTACTGTACCCATGACACTGATGTTATTTCGTATTTTGATTTGACTAATATGAAATGATTTAGTGCCGATCCGAGTGTTTGTTGTGTTTTCTTTTATGCAATATGCTCGGGTCAGCAGAAGTTGCAGTTAGCGAAGATCTCAATAGCTTGGAGGACGAAGACGAGGATTTGATATATATATCAAACATAAGTATTTCCGCTGCATTATTTCCGCTGCTTATTATGTACAGTTGTATGTATATGTTACTCTGATAATCATTGAAGGTTATAGTCAATGTATATATATTTCAACTGCTTCTAAACTTCTATTTGTTTATTTTATGTTGTCCTTCCGCTGTGAGGTTCTGTGATTGGTTTTTCTCTTCTTTCTTTCTTTTTCTTCTTTTCCCAATAACTACCTGCATTTGCGATTTGTTCGGGTCGACATGTGTGGTTTATTGTCGATTTGAACGGTCAAAAAAATTCAGGTCATTACATAGAATGTCTCACAGCGCATGGGATAAAATATAATAATAACATAACTTTGACATAAAATAGGTGTGACAGTGCATAAGCTAAAAACTAAACCATCATAGCAACGAAAATCCAAAATACAGCTTATCATCCAAATCAACATTATTACAACTTTGAAATATTGTCTCTAAAACAAAAGAAAGAGGTACACTACTAATGCCCGAAGTAGTGACCAGCAACAACACAGGGAGAATATATATCATACGTGGCAGCCTCCTGCTCGTCTCCGGTACAGCTACTCGTGCATAATCACCTGACATGTCTCTAGTCTGCTCGTTTAAGAGAACCCAGAGTAATAAGAAGAGACATAAAACTCTGGGTTAGACAAAAGTCTGGTATGAGCGATAAGCAGCAAAACAGAACAATAACAGGAATACATTTCCATACCTGAATCTGGAACTGCAACTAAAGAGTTAGCACAACAGGATGTACAATACTCTAAGGTGACACTAACACATGGTGTGAAAATAATGGGGAGGGGTGTGCATGACATGGTGATAGCAAACATAAAACATAGCAATCATCCTCACATCTCTCACACAGTGCGTAAAGTATATAATATCTACCACTTTGATCACCCAATCCTTTGTTACGATCACTTTGCCCTATGGAGTCACAACGACTCCACGACACTGATCCGTAACCACTAATACTTTGCTATGTCCACTCTGCCCTATGGAGTCATGACAACTCCACTGCACTGGTTCATAGCCTTGCTACGATCACTCTTCCCCATGAAGTCATGACAACTTCACTGCACTGATCCATAGCCAATAATCCATTCCTCAGTGGTGAGTCAAAGCTATAGACATCGAAAACCCACTTGCACACGTCCCGCAGCAAAGTCCAACTCATGAAGTTAACTCGTTGGTTCCTATCTGGATCCTGAGTTACAACCTCGTATTTGGACTACCTTTGCATCTCAGGTTTGATCTCTTCCGGATCGGTTCAGAATACAGCTCCATTCGTTCAGTTCGGTCCTCCTGAAATAGTGCGGTTCGTGACCATCACAGTCAGGTCGGGTCGGCTTCCCCATTTAGGTCGGTTCATGAATTCTGCTCCAGATCATCAGATCGGTTCGGTGGTGCAACCATAGTTCGTGGTCCACTAAGCAGTTCGGAACATGCTCCCTAGAGTGGTTCGGATCGGTCCTTACTTCTTCCACCGGGTCGTTCATACCACCATGCTAAGGTCGGATCAGTTCGGAGAACTCCAGATGCGGGCGAGTTAGGGTCGTGGGGTGCTTCACGAGCGGGTCGGTTCGGAGGGGGGCAATCCGATCGGGTTCCTGCACAATTTTCCTTTAACTTTTCCAGCGACTATTTTATGCCATACGATGGCATTTTCGACCAATTTAACTTTGCTAACCAATCACAAAACATTCCAAACAGTCATAGCAACACGTATAATCGACCATAACACGAAAATAACAATTTAACATGTCAATATAGATCAAACATACCCTAAAAACCATTTTTTTCCTTAATCCCCTTA